>CAJDSM010023136.1:0-22015 GCA_903981925.1 Ostrea lurida
TTGCCATCAATACGATTGGGTTAAGAATGCACATGAATCATTTACGATTGCATTGAGAATCTCAATTCCTTGCGAATTTTATGAGCATGGTTTCTAATATTCGTTTAAAACTCACGAACGATCACGATTACTAAGAGATGAGTACGAAATGTCTAGCGATAGCTATACGAATCATGCGTGTGAGCGGCGATGACATTCTTATATGACAATCGCAAGGATATTCGGCATAGTGTGGAGAGCAGTATAAGGATATTATGCAATGAATTTTAGTTGTGCATGCATTACGGTAAAATTTCATATAGCAATTTTTTTTTTACATTAACGTAGGTAAAAATTATCTTGATCCGACTTGCGCGTTTGGTTCCTTTCATTACTATTTCGAAAACCTGCGCGAAGCCACACAAACGATTCACAGATCCAGATTTTTTTTAAGGGGGAGGGGGTAAATTAATTTCACTGGTAGTATAATTATTAATACCACTGGTGAAAATAAATTCATGAGTGGTCACAATACTCGCGATTATTTATTTATACTACCAGTAAAATTAAAATTAATCTAGTAGAAACAAATGAGGCATTGAAACTACGTTAAAGTGCATTATTGTGGGGCATATGATAACTTCTGTTCATAATCTGATATTAAATCGCACAATTGTCTTAGATTTAATAAAATAACAGGAACCATATGTGACAAGCATATTTAGGTGGCTACGGAGAATGAAAACTCTGAAAGCATGAGGTATTGTCTATAATGGCACACTTTTACTTAACCCTCGATAGATTATTTTGTATCAGGGATATTGCCTTACTCGTCTTTAGCACAATGCTTGTTACAGTTTTTGTAGTGCACGCATTACAGGTAAAAGATTGATTTATATTTTAGATTTTCCTTTTTCGCAAACAAGCTAGTCCATACAGAAGACTCGTGTAATTCAATGCTTGTTTACAATGCTGTACAATGCCCGAACGAGTTCTCATTGGCTGTAATGAATGCACATTGTGTAACGTATTGCAGGACTGACATTTTAAATTCATGTCAGGCCAACCCGTCTGATGATAAGAGACTAAACACGAGGAATCGAACAGACAAGTAAGTAGAAGACTAATACAAAATGTTTAGTCGATTATATTAAAGGTGATTCTGCTGCGGTTTGATCGAAGAACGAGCAATCTTATGTATAGAAAAAAAAAAAAAGTTGTGCAGAACGTGTATCCAGTGTGCTATATTCAATTTGATTTGGTTGGACCATGAAGTGATTCGAATTCGAATCCAATTATTGGAGCTATCACTTGTTTGTTTTCACATTCTCTTAAGAATTTTAGTGCACTTCAAAGTAAGTATGTGCAGGGAGGGAGGGTGGGGGTTGGGGGTCCGGTCGGTTTTGAGTTCATCATATTTAACGGCAGTCAGATTGACGTGACCTTGGCACACAAGCGCAGTGTATTTAACTCACGGACCTCCCTTCACGAAGCAAATACAACTATCATTAATTACTTAATTAATATATTTTCTGCGTTTCCCAAACCAAGTGCATGGCATGCCATTTACATTTACTATCAAAGAGAAATATCAGTGGCGCACCAAAAGGGTGGATACGGAAGATGTGAAAAGGTCATCGTAGGGGTGCATACTCCTCCTTGGCACCTGATCCATATATAGGTCCGTGTTCAAGGGGTCGTCTTGTCCTAAATTCAAATTTATATTCCTTATAGAATTACGGAATCTTTTGAATTCGAAAAAACCTGTATTCTAGAGTAGTCAGAGCTGAAACCTCACTAGTTTTGTTGGGAAAATGGGGGTGGAATTTAAAGGTAACAACCTCCCTTTGTTCGAAAATCTCTGAAAACCAATAATTTAGATTACCAATTGCTTTGCTTTATGCAGTCAACTTGAGTACACGTACCTTAAAATTTGACTAGCATGTAATGCTTTATTTCAAATTGAAGCGGATTGTAAAAAATGCTTTTGAGACACAAAATTTTTAGGTGGGACTCGATCTTTGTTTTATTAGAACAAAGACTATACATAAGTTATCAAACCCACAAATGGCATTTGTTTTACCCAATTTTTCATCCTAAGACCTTATAAAACGTCGGAGTGATATCTTTATTTGGATATTGATTTCTTAAACGTACATGATGATTATGAACTGCCGACGCTACGAGCCGGGATACTTTATTGAAAGCACATTCAATAAGTCATAGATAGTATGTCGTATTGAGATAATGGACCAGTTTCATATCTTCATGTATTTCAGAATTGAGATCATTTCATTCTACTTTCATTTCTGTCGGAGTCCCAGTTGGGTTAAAGGTTAACATATACCGATATTAATACGTGCAATGTACAAACAATCAGCATATTTCTTCTCGGCTAACGCCACCACGCTCCGTATAAACTCGGATTGAATGTGTAGGGAATATGCATCGAATTGGATACATTTTCTCCGCCGGAAGTACCTGTTTACTCATTCCATTTCCGCTTTCAGCTGTTCCTTTCGGTTACAGACGTCTTTTTCGCATTGATGCAGTTTTTAAAAAAATGGACTTGGCATTCACTAAGGGAATTCAATTGCAAGTTATTTTTAACCCGTTTTCATGTGATATAATGGTTCATGTAAGTTGGAGCTGACGAAACGGATATTTTGTTATTGAACATGGGATTCAAATATCCAATTATTGGCAACAGTCCGATTCACATCCGAGGTCTCAGGTGGTGCGCAGGTACAGGCTCCATGCGCGGAGTTCCGATGCTGGTTTACAATGCATTAACGTTCATAAATGCATAAAAAAAAAAAAAAAATATGAAAATGAAAACATCATTACCCGATAATACACTCGAAGAGTGAAGCTGAAAGAAAGAAATTAATAGATTTTACAGGTTTGGGATATATTATATTACTCTAAGCCACCTGGGGGAACACATTCTCATCCATCATACCTTCGTTCAGTACGGTTCAGAAGGAAAGCCAAGGAAATCATTCTCTATGTCAACACTCCACCTGTTGTTCAGATGATTTCGGAGTAATGAGTTATTTCTTATGGTTTGGTATATTTCCATTTAGGATCAATTTTTATGCCTATTTGGTATACTAAAAGGAGTCAATTAAGTAATCCTTTAAAGGGGCATGAAACACGTTTTTTAGATTGCCGATTTTAATGTTTACAATGTCTTGAACTAAGTGGGATACTTTTCTTTAATTAAATGGTTAGGAAAATTGAATTATATTGAAATAACGATCATCTGTTAATGCATACCCAGTCTCACCAAGCGTTGAGATGAGGCAGATTTATCTTTTCACAGAATATGGCGCAGGTTGTTCTCAATGTAACACGACCAGAACCCAAGAGCCATTACGATTTGGCGCTACTTATCGATGTCATAATTGAAACAAGCACATAGTACGGTCACATAATCGCATATTAAAAGCAGTACCTATTTTTTTTTCACAACAACAAATAATTAGAGGCCAGTTCATTCTGAAACATGTCTAAGACAAGATACTCTCCCGATACGTTCATACAGCGTACTGTCCATAACAACTAGTAATAATCTAATGCTAAACAGAGATCACAAATCCATTCCATGTAAGATATAAAACAAGGCTCGAGTCTTATATTACAAAATTGAAGATTTGGAGCTCTATATCTTACTTGCAACTCAACAACTGACTTTCAAATTTTTTGCTGACACTAAAACAGTTAATTAAACATCAAATATGCAATCAAAAAATTGATATTCTTTAGATCAAAACGTGTCCATGATCCGATTAATACCATGTATATGAGTCTTGTGTTTACTTTCTAGGAAATGAATTGTTGCAAGGACCTATGCAGCTTATGCAAGAAGTGACAATTCGTCCCAGGGGCCTAGTCTTAGAAACATTTCAAATGGAGGAGAGATTCGAAAACTTGGTTTTCAGAGGAGGTGGAGTAAAAGGACTGGCATACTGTGGGGCTATTGAGGTAAAATATGCTGTTCCAACAAACACTACACGGTGCCCCTGAACACGACACAATGATAAAACTACGCCTCAAAATGACTGAAAAGTTCTCAAAGGGACGTCCAAAACAAAACAAAAGCAATTCAAAGAGTAAAACTCAAACATGCCGTACGTGCTTTGGAAAACTGATGATGTATTTTTTGAGTTTATATTAAGATTTTACCGATTTTGGGGACCTTTTTCTATTAAAAAAAAAAAAAAAAAAAAAAAAAAAAAAACTTGATACACTTTTTCCCCCTAGCAGATTTATAGCTGTCACATGTTCAGTAATCTGATGATGTCGAGAATGTAACATATATGCAGACTGTGTTGATGATGATTCCATTTATGGGTAAACGTTAGGTATCTGAGGTGCCACAACATACGCTAGAAATGATATAAATCAAATGTGGATTCTAAAGAGTTCTAAGCACTTCTAGTAGAACTTTTCTCAAATCAACAACATCAAAACGTATGCCTTTTCAACACTTTACTCGACAATTTCTCACAATAAATTAAAGACTAGACCTTTCGACATTATAGGCAATCCTTTCTTCGACAAAAAAGAAATATTCATATCTAACGATCAATCATTCATATTCTTTACAGACAAAATTATTCAAAAGCTTCAAATCAGAAGAAGAAAAATTCCAGCTGTAACACGAACCTCGACCTATACATGTATATCGATATAATGATCATTTTCATTCAGATGTCGATTCGATATATCAAAGTGAGCTTTAAAAAAAACACCACCGAGTCTTCCATATCTGCTCCGTACTTAGATATCTTATTGAAGAGAGATATTATCACAAAGTAACAACTCAAGTATGGCAAACGGGGTAATTTTTACCTATATATTACATGTAATATAACAAAATTCCATCCTCACCTGTGTACGGTGTTTATGTCTCTCAACTGATTCAATACACAGGAGCTTGTTCTAGCTGTGTATGATGTGTTTTTAAATCGAGACTGACAATTGACAAATAAGTTGAAGTTTAAGTGGATTCAACAGTCAACTTTAAAGTCAGCATTTAGCAAACGTGGTTGTTGTAAAGATCTAGTTCTCAAAATAACCTGCCTTTCTGTCTAATGCTGTTTGCTTTGTATTCTATTTGGGACTTATGAGATTGATCACTGTTTGATATCTTTGCCTTTACATTGAAATGAAACATTATAGGTTAGACGATGCTCATCATCGAATGTTGCAGAGGCTATACAAAAATGGAAAACCGTACCAATAACTTCAGCAAGTTTAAGTTTAAAACCAATAAAAAAAATAAATGCTTAATACAAAAATGACAAAATGACTGGCCTATGTAAGATGTCATTACATGTTCTGAAAATGCTCCAGAGTGCATAGATTTAGCTTCAGTTTTAAAAATAAAATTCTGCACTTCCGCTTCAGAGCAGTACCAACATTTTTTTTTCGTTGCTACGCCTGTGTTGTTAGTACCCAAAATTAAGTCGTGACTCAGATACATATATTTGATAGGATCTTCCATTTCATCAATACACATGTACATTAATGTTTCAATTTCAGGTACTAGAGAAATACAAGATGATTAAAAATGTCAAGCGATTTGCTGGTGCTAGTGCTGGCGCCATTTGTGCTCTATTTGTAGCACTAGATACTCCTCCTCGGAACTACAGGAACTCCTGGGAACCAATTTCTATGAATCTTCTTGGATAAGTAAGTCCTGGGACCAATTTCTATGATCTCTTGATAAGTAAGTCTGGGAACAATTTCTATGATCTCTTGATAAGTAAGTCTGGCCAATTTCTATGATCTCTTGATAAGTAAGTCCTGGAACCAATTTCTATGATCTCTTGATAAGTAAGTCCTGGGAACCAATTTCTATGATCTCTTGATAAATAAGTCCTGGGAACCAATTTCTATGACTTTTGATAAGTAAGTCCTGGGAACGATTTCTATGATCTTTTGATAGTAAGTCCTGGAACCAATTTCTATGATCTTCTTGATAAGTAAGTCCTGGGAACGATTTCTATGATCTTTTGATAGGTAAGTCCTGGGAACCAATTTCTATGATCTCTTGATAGGTAAGTCCTGGGAACCAATTTCTATGACTCTTGATAAGTAAGTCATGGGAACATTTTTTAATCTCTTGATAAGTAAGTCCTGGGAACCAATTTCTATGATCTCTTGATAAGTAAGTCCTGGGAACAATTTCTAATGATCTCTTGATAAGTAAGTCCTGGAACCAATTTTTATAATCTCTTGATAAGTAAGTCCTGGGAACAATTTCTATGATCTTTTGTAAGTAAGTCCTGGAACAATTTCTATGATCTCTTGTAAGTAAGTCCTTGGAACCAATTTCTATATCTCTTGATAAGTAAGTCCTGGGAACAATTTCTATGATCTCTTGATAAGTAAGTCCTGCTTCGACAAATTTATTCAGAACAAAATAGGTAATGATAGAATGTCATTTTTACCCAGATAATATATAGCAGTACGATTATTTCTTTCAGATTTCAAAGCATGGCAAGTTTACAAATACCCAACATTAATATACAATTTGCTGAATTACTTTGGGTTTTTTGAAACCAGTAATTTTTTGAAATGGCTGGGAAAGGCAATCGAGGACAAAGCTGGCAAAGGAAGAAAGGATTTGACTTTTCGAAGAGGTATGGTTGAATACACATGTATGCCAATGCTAACAAAATTAACATTTAGTTTTTACATGACATTGGTAACGTGTTAAAAGACTTTCTGATTATGAATACAACCACCGCTTCAAACGTATTTTGCCCAGTTGCATTAGGTCCTTTCACTTGTTTCTGCAACACTGACATATCAGGGGAAATATAACCCCCAATAAAACCAAAACAGAAAACCCTAAATTTAACAAGTCTTTCTTTAAAACAAACCACGCATATGTGAACAACAAAAAATTTCATCAATCTGTAAAACAGAAACATTAGACATACCGTTCATTATTTCATTTTAAATGCCGTCTGCAATTGAAACTGCAATTCTTCTATATTCACATCCATACAATGACTTTGATAGGTGGCATTGCAAGCGAAGTTATAGTAAGCCTATTTGCTTTAAGATGATCATAGCCTGATGTTTTCGGGCAACAGACTCTTTACGGTATGAGCGAAGCTGGTTTCGATGCTCAAAATAAATGTTCATATCAGGGCATCACAGCGGGTCTTCATTAAATCTTACAACTGAAAGTTTTAAAATAAAACCTACTGTCAGTTTGGTGTTTATTTTCTACTTCACATCCTGGAGGTAAAAAAACCCAACCCTACCTGCACTTCGTTTAAATCTGGCAGTGTAATACCACTACACGAGTCTCATCGATAAAAAAGCCGTTGTTCCCATCCAAAACTTGCAACAAACTAAATACCAATTTTAGAGTTTCATTGGGTGAAGCTTAGGACATAAAATTTGCTCCTAATCATTTCGTGTGACCAGCTTCATTCATGTCGTGTCCCAAAACTAAAAAAAATAACATACATCTCTCATATACTGTGTATATATCGCTATAAAGTTTCTGCTGGACTAGCTGCTGCTACCATTGTTTTTGAAATCTTTATACACATGACAATTTTATGCGATAAAAGGTATTGTTCATACACCAAATATGAGGGTTTATTGTGCAATATTTACGTCAAAAGTTTTCCTTTAAATATCGATATCAATCTTGTCCATAAAGTTTCTTGTTCATATGTCAATGATGCATAAAGCGGATCTGAGCTGGTGATCATATAGATCTGTAGCTTAATCAATAGTAATACTGGTGTAACAAATTGTTCTGCAATGTATAAAACACGTTATAACATGGCTATATGATCAAGGAAGCACTCGAGTTTCTAAACATGTACACGTATGTTCATATATCCAGCCATCGCCCCCCCCTTTTTTTTTTTAGACCGTCGCTTGTTTTTGGAATAATCTGAGAATTGCCGATTAGGAAACACTGACACAAATAGTCCTTTAAAATTTGCAAGCATAGCCTCTGATGTTAGGTGGATTTCATTTTATGATCGGTCGACAGAGGATGCTTACTCCTCCTAGACACTCATCCCACTTCTTGTATATCCAAAGACAATGTTAGCCCATTTTCAATTTGCATTCCACGTAAAATTTATGAGATTGATCCCTGTTTGTTATCTTACCTTTTCATATATTCCGGGTAGCTACTTACTTGACTTCCTACTGAGAGTGATTTCTTAGTTTTAATGTTATTTGTAAGCAAACCTGTGGGTGTGGTTATCAAATTTATCTTGATTGTGATTGGTCAATATTCATGAAAATCGGAGAGTCTCGCTGATTGGAACAGCCACGGGTTTGCGACAATATGCATAAGAATAGCAAAATAATTTTCCTCGAATAAAATCGCAGCTTTACGACACGACTGGAAAAGAACTGTGTGTGATCAATCACGAGCCTGAATTCCAGACAGAGGAATACTGCCCCAAAACAACACCGATCTGTCATCAGAAAGGCGGTACAGATGTTCTTGTCCTTGTCTATCCCAGGTATGAGTCTCCTATCAGTTCATATCATTCAGGATATAGAAAACAATGGGAACATGTGTTCATTTGTGTAATCAACTGGTTTACACAGAGATCTTATCTTTAAAAGTCTTAACTGGAAACGTGACTGTCACTTCGTGCATTAGAAATGATAGAGTGACAGACAGGTCACGGTATAAACTAATTCTGGTTAAAACAGGTAATGAAAAACTTACGTGTGATAATTTAGCGGCGTTTTCATAAGGCATAAAATATAGCGGACCCTTTTTTCATGAATCGACGCCATTTTTATGTGAACGTAAAATGCGAATACGTGTCAGTAAATTGATTCCTAATTGGTCCTTGCTTCTTTATCAAGATATTCCTATTGGTTGAATTTTGTTTTAATTATCCATGAGTCTGGGGCTAATCACATGATCTCAAATGTACTCCTGCTAATGAGCAACTAACAAGTTGTTACAGGCAACAGTCACGTTTAAACCCAGCATTTCGCAAATTTCTATGGATCATTAAACATTAGCTTGTGGTATCCCTACGCACTTGGGTTCAAATGCTGTCTGATTGTGTTCACAGTGATTGTTACCAGTTTTTCACCACTGGGTTAACTAGGATTTGCTCCGTTTCCTTATCAGGACCACGGACTCACGGCAGGTGTTTACGGGTCAACAGTGGATCTGGCGTATTCCCCTAGCACTGATACGACCTCGTCGTGTTTCCATGAGTCACGTGTTTGCCCACCTCTTGTTTTGTATTCGTGTTTCACTTAGAGAATAATACTATTTGTCATCTTTTCATCCCTTCTGCAAGTTTAAAACGGTTTTAGAAAAGATTTTTGATTTTAATAAATTGGATTCAACAGTACTCCTCCTAAGCTTTATCCCTGATACTGTCCTCTGGTGACTTTCAGGATCCGTGATTGTTCTCTCTTTAGCATTTAAAAGAAGTGATTCATTCTTTCAGATCTAGTTCGACAACAAGGTCGATGGTTCCATTATCGCAATCAAATCTTATTACTAGCGAAGTAAATTCTAATATCTACATTTTCTATAGGTACAAAATGCAAGGATAAATATACATGTAGGTTGTTGTTTTTCAATGGAACAACACAATAAATTATTGGTGCAGGGGTTTAGATAGTCACGTTTAAAGTCAGCGTTTCACACATTCTATGGTCGTTAAAACGATTCAGTTTGCTCACACAACCTGCCATTGGGTTAGATGCTATCTGATGTGTTTCATAACAATTCTTAAGCCGTTCTTTATGCACGGATTTTGGCTACAGATTACTCGGTTTACTTAATGAAGACTATGGGCTCACAGCCGGAATTACCGATCGACAGGGGGTTCTTACTCCCCCTAGACACCTTATCCCACCTCTGGTATATCTAGTGGTCCGATTTTGTCCAAATTTGTTTTGTATTCTGTTGGATACTTACGAGATTGGCCACTGTTCGTTATTTTCGCCTATTCATTCTTCTTTTGGACTTCTTGTTAAAATATATTAATTAGCAATGCATGCAGAGTTTGTTAATTTTCATCCTTATTTCCATAAACAGATGGTATATTACACAAAAAATCAATTGACAAACATTATTGTACTTGTATGATATACCGGTATTGTCACAACATTGCAAACTAAACAAACGTTCGTATTATTATGCTGTTTCAGGTTTATTTCAAACACAGTCAATAAACAATGATGGGGAAATGGGATTTACTGGACGGTGGTCACCTGCAACTACCATACACTGTTTGATGGTACGGCGAAAAGAAAAACTTGGTCAACATCGAAATTACCGAACTTTTATTTTGTATTCCATTTATGTATTTCATGATTTTAGGCTGGTTTCTGTCAATGTCCCCAGAACACTCGTTTTTTCCTCAAGTTACCCAGAATCAGAGAAATGAGACCATCCTAAAAAGATAGATTTACTCCAATGGGAGAAAACAGGACACTTGTTTTTGTGTTTTGTTCTCATGTTGTATTGATGCAATAGCACCACTGCGAATATTTTCTTTTGCAGTGACCTATTGTTGTATGCAAGTTCATAAGCAGTTATTCTGGTATATTACTTATTGTTAAATTTGCTGACGGTCTGGTTAAACCATTAAAGGGCATGGGCACTTTCTGAGCTAAAAATTTTCAATTTTAGATTTTCCATTTTAATGTTTACCAATGCTCACAAAGGGTATTTGTAATGGTCATAAAAAAATTTGGACGTCATTTGTTGAGTTACAAGAGAGATACAGCACTACAATTCTTCAACAATGTAAACAAGCTCGAGCCTTGTTTATGTTTACATAAAGATTGCCCTCGTCAGAAATACATGTTTAAAACAAAATGAGATGTGAGAATCACTAGAACTGTTTATTGTGTTCAGATGAACTTAATGTGAAAAAATCTGCTTTAAATGAACGTATACTAGCATATTCAATGTAGGTAAACAAAAACATGACTCAAACTTTTGTTACAAGTGATGAATTGTAATGCTGTGCTCAGAACGTACAAGGGCATGGACACGTTTAAACTAAAATGTTCAATTTAGATTGCCAATTTAATGTTTACAATGCTTGACTAAGGTATTCTAATGTCAGGAATAATTTAACATCATCTGTTGACTTCCAAGTGAGATACAGCGCTTACAATTCTTTGCTGTAAACAAGGCCCGGGCCATGATTTTGCTTACATATATTAAACTATGCTACTAAACGTTCCATTTAAAGCAGCTTTTTTTTCAAATGAAAGTTCATTCTAAACATAATTAAACAGTGTCTAGTGTCCTCACATCTCATATTGTTTTAAACATATATTTTCTACGAAGCAATCTTTTTTGTAAACATAAACAAGACATCGAGCCTTGTTACATAGCAGAAATTTGTGACGCTGTATCTTGCTTGAACTCAACAACTGACTTTCAAATTTTAATGACCACTAGAAAATAACTTGATTAAATATTTTAAACATCAAAATTTAGTTCAAAACGTGTCCTTGTCCCTTTCAATGTAGTCTATCATAACTATAGGAACACACTGATATACATACAGTACATGTACTACAAGAACTGCTACTATGTGCATGGATATGTAATGTAAAGATTGCACACAGACATTTTCGCGTCATATCGTTCCCACAACACTGTAAAATATCTCGTTCAGATTAAATGTTCTTTTTGCTGTAAATTTAGTAGTGAATTTATTTCTATTCGTAAAATCCCCATTATAGAAATAGCAAACCGGGCAAAATGAAATGGGTCGAAATTACTTACATACAGTAATATACCGGTATTCATTTCTGGTTTGGAATAACACTTTCAAACTTTGATAAAAAAAAAAATATACAAATAAATCCATACACAATCTAGAAGCCAGTTTACAATATAAATTGGCAAAGTAACACATGTGTTATAACGTAATCATAGTCCCATAAAACATATATACAAAATCGAGTTTTGGGCAACACGGACCTCCGACAAAAGCGAACGTAGGATGAGGTGCCATGGAGGAGTCATCCTCTTCTGACCGGTCACACCCGCCGTGCGTGTGCCCTTAGTCGAAAACAAAGTAAACAGGTACCCGTCGTCAATCTAATACGAAATGACAGTCTAAACAAGGGTATGAAATAAATCATCAAACATAAACTTAGTGATAATTTGTAATCGCAAAAACAGTCTATATAGCGACCGTGAGAAACAATAATGCCTACACGTTATTTGAATTATGCCTAAATTTATTTTATATATGCCATGCTAATTATAGCACAGCGACGAGGAGTCGGAAATATTTAAACCAGTGCATGAGCTTCCATCTCCCACGCACTCCCAGGACGGAATTGGCAAGGTGAAAAATTATCCATTTAAGGTTTATCACACTTATGAAGAATATGTATACCATGGTCTATCTCATTAGTATAGAAAGCACTCAGATAGCATCACAACTATAGCTGTTCGGTCTTTATGGAGATTTGGATGTCTTTTTAGGTGCAGAATGGAAAGTAGAAAAAATTATAATGCGGTACCGAAGTTCTATGCTATAGACGTTTTTCTGGAGGTATGTATCAATTGATTAGTATGTATCTCTGTCACTGTTTTGTAGGGAACTTTCTAATTAATCATCTCTACATTATAAAAGTAATCACTGAAGTACCTGCAAAGCGTTGGAAAAGTGAGTTTGAGTTCAGAGCAAAAATGTGAATCATTAAGGATTATGCCATGCCTGTAAAGTTTAGCTTATTATTTTCGCCCTACATAAAACATATTTGACATAACGGATTACCTAAATCAAGTTTATACTGCAAAAAAGGGACAAAACTTTAATAGTATTAAAATGTCAATCCTTATTGTCAAATTATGTCAAAAGTACGAAAATTGATTTTGAGTTCAGGAAGCAAAATAAAAAAAAAAACAAAAAAAAAAACAATAAAAAAAAACAAAAACAAAAAAATGTAATGCAGGTGTAATTTTCTGGAAATTCTAGCTCCGTGTTCTTTTTCGCCCAAACGCATTTCATTTTTTTTTCTTTCTTCATTATTACACGTAAATGCATTGAGGTAACATTACCAAAAAAAAAAAAACCGGGGGAGCCATAAAGTTCAGTTTACGATTAAATAACTGAATACTGGAAAACATTGTGAAATAATATCAAAATATCGGAACGCTTTGCTGAAATCTAAGAAATACACATAAACAGGTAATGATGAAAAAATTTAATGTTTAACCTTTCCACATATAACCCGTTTCTTTTATTTTCGACTAGGGTCACGGCGGGTGTGACCGGTCAGCAGAGGATCTATCCTCCATGGCACTGTCTCCTACTTCGCTTTTGTCGAGGTCCGTGTTGCCCAACAACTCGATTTTGTTATGTTTTTTGGATTATGATTACGTAACACGATGTTACCTTCGCCATATGTATAGTAAAAAATTTAACTCAGAATTGAAATACATGTAGCTTGTCATGCTTGTTTGGAAGAGATTTATGAAGACAAAAAGTGTAAAACCACGATTTCTTTAAAATACAAAGGTATTAAAGAAACACAATGCAGACTTAGACATAGAAATCACCAGAGAGGAGCTGGAAGCAGCCTGTGATGACGTATGTGGTAAAAAATACAATTTTTACAATTTAGGGAATATTTTTCCTGTTAAATACTGAAGTTTCATGATTTGTAGATAATTTTAGCGTACTGGTTTGCCAAGCTTTCTCATTTCATTTCGCTTGAATCTCTGATCAAAGATCAAACAGCTGACGAAATAATCGAAAGTTTGTGTACCAATAATAAGCAATAGTTCAGTCATGTATTACTGTGATGTCCAAAAAAGATTATCATAACATTTCCGTGACATAATTGCGTGAGTGAATATTCATAAATATGTAAATAGTTCATTTATTTGACTAGGAAACATTGACAGATGAACAGTACAAAACCATTTTTGGAAGTGTTCCTCGAAATGCTAAAACAGTGTTGAAAGATTTTGGGAAACGTGAGAACGATACGGTAAGGTACCCGTGCAAGAAATGAGTATAGAACCAACATTTGTTTCAATCTTCTTCCCTCCTCAAGGAAGGATTGATAGGTATAATTATGTTTTAATTCATTTATTTATGTATGTTTGATTTAGATAATTGCTCAAGATATATCCAAGTTCATCAAAAGAAAAACTGGCCGCAGTGTTCGCGAATGGTATAGGGGGTATAGTCGGCGGGAAATTTACGGCGTCATGTCTTTTGGACAGACGTTTCAGAATCTCCTACTCACAAACATTGGTAGAATCTTCCAACAGGTTTGTTTTATAAATTCTACTTCTATTTATCCAAAATTATTCTTTGGAAGAGAACCCTTGCCAAAATACAGCGTTTGGTGCAAATGTGCCGCAAGTTTGTGGTAAACAAATTAGTATGTGAGACCTGTTTGTCAGAAGTATGCAGCTAAATAAATGCGCTAGCGTCACACACTGTACCGCTAAAGGACAAGTGTGTCAAAAGTGCATCACAGCTTTTTCTTCATTATCTAGAATTAAACAGTGTGACAGAAGTTCACCACAATGTTTTCTTTAGTATCTAAGATCAAACACAACATCTTTTCCTTTAGTATCTAATATCAAACAGTGTGCCAAAAACACCACAACTTTCCCTGTAAGTATTTAGTATAGACATAACAATATGGCCGAGTCAGCACATTTTCTTAGAATTTTTAGAATTGAAACAGAATGCAACAAAAGTTCACACTTTTTTTTTTAATATAGTTAGAATTTAAAAAAAACAGCTATTCCATTAAAATGTTATGTCCATCACAACTTCTTCTTAAACCTGTGCAAACTGGATTGCGTGTATAGTGCTCTAATGACGTCACCTGCACATCCACCACTACAGACTTTAATTTGGAAGACCAGACAAAAGTTTCTTTGTCGAGGTACCAAAATGCTTAGTCAGTTGCGGCCGGCAAAAAAAAATCATTTATTGATTTTCCCCAAGTTTCATCTTAATCCTTATAAATTTCCTGTTGTTTCAGGGAAGTCTTTTAAAAAGTCAGACGTTTATCATGGGTTACTGGCTATAATTTTCTTTTGCAGGCAAGGAAGGAAGAAAGGCAATGGAATATTTTTCTCAACGACAGTTCAAAGAAATAGACTTAGATCTTCTGGAAATTAAATAGATCGTAACAAATACAACGTGGCTTGCTTGCAGTTCTATAGTGTTTACAAAACTCAATTGGACAAGTCACTAAGCTTATGTAAAAATCTCTATGGTATGGATACCTTGCAAATATTTATCATTCTCATTTGTACTTATATGACTTTTTTTATATCATTTGGTTTTGTAAAATTAAAAAAAAACAGAAATGCATCATTCAATCCCGTATTGTGGTAATTTTCATTTATGTTGTTTTTAATTTTCTTCTTTTGTTTTGTTATATTTTCCATTGTGCATTTTATTTTTTTTTTTCAGTGTTAGTGCTGAATAATCGCCCTTTTTTTCATGTATTGCTTTGCATAGTTTTCATTTGTTGTGGCTACATATTTGTTCATGGATATCTATTTTGGATTTGTTTACAAAAGGATCTCCCTTGGTCGATTCTTCAGTAATACAGTGTATTAATTATATTTATTCATGGTAAACTGTAATCTCTGCTGAAGGCTTTGGATTTTGGCCGAGTGGAATGGTAGCTCGATTAATCAGCCCATAGGCTATGTATTTTATCATAGTGTACCTTTTTACCTTTAACATTCTTGCGCATTTGTTCTTGCTTGGCCAGCGTCATGTCACTTCAGTCATGTACAGATATACACTTGTGGTTGAGCAGTCCTAAACAACTCGTTCGTTTTCACTACGATACATATCTACATTAAACCCAAGTGCAATTCTTTCAAAAGAAATCGAATTCAATTGCGAATTGAAAAAAAACAACGAAAACAAGCAAACACCAATTGATACATCCAATCGGAAATAACCAATAATACAAAGGAGGAAAATTTAAGAAATAAACGAATAGAAAGAAAGTCGCACACCATAAATGATTGAAATACAACTGCACATGATTATAGCAATAGGAATGAGAAAGGAATAAAATGTTTGCCAATCGTTTGAGGACATGCCACTGTTGTTAATAATCTCCATTGTCTAGTTGCTTGACATTGGTAGAATTATACAATGACATATTGTAAATTTTTAAACTTCTACAGTTCATCATACTGTTTTCAAAATGTTTGCAAAAATTCACCACACGAATACCCAGATATTTTATTGTATAAAAGGTATATTCTGTGAATAATGAAATATGCTTTTCCTCTTGGCACAGTTGGCCACAATACGTCTGAGTTGCCCTCCTTGCCTATAAAACTACAAAGATTCTCTGTCAATGAGGAACTCCAGGCATTGCTTTAATATCAACCTTTCAGGCGTACTTGTTATCTATAATCAGACGTCGAGGTTTGAACAAAAATCACTTCCTTTTAGTACTTCTTATTCACCCTCATTGTAACGATTCGTTCGTCATATATCGACAATCTCGACATAAAAAAAAAAACCCGCTAGAGATTGCACTATTCTTTTGCACTGTAGAAGCTCTTGAATTAAATTCTGCCTCATAAGATATAAAAACAGTCAGCTAACAAAGGAACACAATTCTGTGCCCAGTTGGAATCCAAACAGACATTGGTAGCCCGCCATTGCCAAAAACTACCAAAATATTTGTCTCTGAGGAACCTCCAGCATTGGGCTTCAATATCACTTCATAGTACCTTGGTGGGAGATTCAGAGTAGGAATTTTAACAAAATTAATTTTATGTGATGGCTGACACTAGATAAGAATATTTTCTTTTCCCATTTTTTGCTAGACAGAAGCAACTGCCTGATACATACTAACAAAAGCCTTGGTCTTTAATTTATCGTAGAGGCACATGGTCGGTGTCTAAAGTGTCTGAAAAGTCATGTTTTGATGTTGATATGTGACAAGTGTTTCTGGATTTCACCAATTCATAGTTCTTAAGAGTTTTGTTTAGATCCACATTCTGATCTTACACCACACTTTGGGAATATGATAGTTTCATATACCTCTGAAGTTGCTGTTCGCTTGACAGCCTATCAACTATTATTCGTGAGGCTTTAGCTGGAACACTTTACTCAGATCCAGGCAAAATATTCTATCGTAAGGGTTTTTATCGAAGTCTTTGGAATCAGTAATTCATATCCGTTCCTCCACTCCAAGTGATGGTATTATGAAGAACTTGATTTGAAAGCATTTCGTCTCTTGAAAGCTTAAGAGTAGCAGGAGTGCAAGTACGATGTTACCAAATGTGGAGTTTAATTGTCGCAGTAATGGCAGTCTTACAGACAAAACAATATTTGTTACAAACTTTGATCGGCTGGACACCAAAACGTATATTTCTTATGTAAACCTATCTAGTTCAATTGATCACTTCCGGTATTACGAAACACAGAAGGTACAGACCTTTGGAACGTACTTTGTCGTAATACGGCAATTTTCCAGTATTCTCCCAAGCGGTAGCCTGATCCCATAACCTCTGGTGTTCAAGGGGTCTGTGTTTAGCCCATAACTCATTTGGCATCCATTTAGCACTTTATAAAGAGTTGGTCACTGATGTATCTTGCCTTTTCTCGGTGAATCTCACAGAACAATTCAGGTCCGGCATTTTCACACAGAACTTTAGTTAATAATTAGATATAAATAATTACAACGACATTAATATACCGTGATTAGCGATTTCATCTATTAAAATACTCTAAGCGGCTGACACAGATATACGGGAAAGTGCAAGCATCAATTCTGTCCAAAATATAGTAACATTGAAGACAGAATTTTATAAGCCAGGCTGCCACAAAAATAAGCAGGCGTACAACGAAATCCAGTGGATTATGCTTTGCTTTCCGTGGTTCCGGTTCCGTGGATCCGGTTGCACGCGTTGATTGAGGTGGTTGGGGAGGTGTGTCATGTTATTCGCGGGAATCTCCTTCCTGAGCAAAGAGTCGGGAGTTCGATAGCTATGCATGAGATCTAGTTAGCTTGGGTGGGATGCTTGCAAGGGCGGACTTGTGGAAAGTGACCTACTGCTTGGGTGCTGTGTCCGGTCTGGGAATGGCGAATTTTGGATTGACGCTTCGGGACGTTTCACGCTTCTCGAAGAAGTTGGACACAATAATTTTTATGGAAGTCTAATACGAGCCAAGATAGAGAACAGTGGAGGAGCTAGATCCTTGACCCTAGTGGCCTCTGGAGCGCAACAAGGACTACGGGTCAGGGTAATCGAGGCGAGACGTTTGATCGGGTTTAGCTAAGTATGCCTAAATAGAGCCTTGACAAAACAATCAGGAAGATCATAGCATCTATACGTACCGCGAGACTGGATATTATTAATGTACTTTACACAACAATCATATCAGTGAAATCGTTGAAGATCAGAAGCGATAGTTTGAATTGAACTTTGACATAGACTGTTTTGGGATTTCATTTCAAAAGAAAAGGGAGAAAGATACAGAAAAGGGTTATCGAGGGATAATCGTATCGGAAAACCGTTAGATTGAACTGATTAGCAAAAGTACTGTTTCTGACATAAGATCATTTGTAACTGGTCTAGTTTCAATTACAGGACTTGAGCTCATATCGAGTCAAAGTCAAGATTATCTGTGACATTTGAGATCACATGTAGATCGATGACCATTTTTATTTATTTTTTACTTAAAGTCGATTCAGTATATCACAAGCGAACTCTAAAATAAGAACGCAGTAATATGAGCAATTCAACTTCATGACAGAACGGCGATGATTACTTCACTTCTCCATCATCAACTTCCACACTTATGTACAATATTCCAGTTATCACCTGCATATGGTATGTATTGTCTTAAGTGATTCGCATACGATCTTCTGCGTACTATGAACAGTTTTTTATATCAAGCCGGGCTACTGATAAACAAGGTTAGTTTCGCGGGCGTTTCTACAGTCCGCATTTGCCGCGAAATTCATTATAGCTTGTCATATAAGGCATTGTTTGCCAATGTTCGTCATATAGCAGTCAAATACTGTTTGGACTTTTCTTACCACAATGTCATGGTCTGATTTTGGACTATGGATTTACTCCGTATACCTTAGATCAGAGAATATAGGGCTTCACAGACGTTGTTACCGGTTGAACGGATGTTGTTACTCCTCCTTGGCCCCTGCATCCCACCTCAGTATATAATCCAGGAGCCCGTCATTTGCCCATTCTTAATTTGTATTCCTTACAGGGGTATGGGATTGATCAGTCCTTCCGTTTATCTTCGCCTTTCCAATAAAGCATGTTCTAGTATTATCCTTTGCACTCAATTTGATACATAACTGCATGTTGTAAACCGTTGCATGCAGTATTCTGTTCTTCTTACGTGAATTAACATCATGTTACTACTGTACTGAACTTCGAAGATCTATTCCCCGCCACTTCTAATGTCTTCTTTAATAATTGTACGACCGAGTGATATGAATGCGTTATTCATTTCTCATAGCCAACGGATAAAGTACGGAACTATCTATCCGTAATATTATGTTTCTCCAAACTAATGCTTTATGATTCTTTTCTTTATTAGATCTCATAAGACATCTTTTATGTCTTTTTTTTTTTTTTTTTTCTCACTATGAACATACTTGTTTATGGTTCTATTTTCCAAAGATGCATCACCATTATTCAAAATGCCAATACTTATAGAGTGTTCATCAGTTTTATCTATTAATAACATCATCCTGGTGTCATGCGGAGGGAACTGTGTTTGCCTAAACGTCTTAGTTTTGTTATTTTTCTTGGGAGCTTACGTTGACTTGATCATCATGTTCGTTATTTCTTCACCTTTTCATCTAAAAAATCAGAACTGCTGCGAACGCATATCAATTTCATATATGTTGACTTGTTCTAATACTACAATTTTTAAATAATTTTTATTTACACAAATTATGGAAAATATGCTGTCAGGGGGGTTTTAAGAAGACCACTCGACATAAAGCATTTTTCAAAGCATATTCATCTTCAATTGTGTTTATGTCACCCCCCGTCGTGAAGATTAATACTGATAACACGGATGTCAAGAATCTTTTCAACATCCTCTATATGTCTGATCGTCAAACGGGGTTTTATAGACCATTAAAATCACGTCTTTTCTTCGTTGCATCTTGAAGTTCTGATTGATCTATCTATTTCTTGGGAAAACTGAGCTGGAGATAATATTCCGTCCGACCTTCTCCTTGCTGCAAATAGTAATTAGTTCAGTATCATGAATAAAATGCTTCTGCTTTGTGAAGGGCTTTCAATAACAAGAAAACTTCTTAGAGCCAAGATATTCACATCAGATATGACGATGCAATTAAAGAATGGGGATATTATCAGAGAGGGAATTGCTATTTCCCCTTCTGAAACCGTAGGTTTTACCATCGGTACCTTCACTTAGAAATTCCTTATCCTCCTCCTCCAGATCAAAAGTCCGTGGTGGTTATATTAAGCTGTATTTATTCGCTTACCGTTTCTCACATCAGATTCCTTGATCCTAGGAAAAAAGACAATGTTGGAAGAAAATTCCAGAGAACTTGTCGTCATCGTTGTGACGATTCACAGGCTGTTAAAATAACCATGATTTAAAATTCTAGGTTAAGCCAAAACAACACATTAATGAAAATTTAATAAAAAAAAAACTTTTCGAAAGCAGAATCAACACGATGCCTTCTGTATTATGAATTCTCATGTATTGTGACTGGATGGATTATTTTTCAAACACTGGGCAAATCAGAGAGGGTTCCGCTGTCACGCATCGTTGGCACAGATGAGGAACCCTCAAAGGGCTGAACGCTATGCAATAACAATCTAGATTTACATTACGTTAGCGCTTCCCTAAATTTCGTCATCGACTAAATCGAGCTAAATGAAATTTCAGGTCGTACATTTATGCCCTCACTCTGCCACAATATAACCCCTTGGCATATTGTTGATGGATGTTATTGCTTGTGCAATTGCTTGCACACGTTCTGCTGATTTCGTTGCTGCCACATTTGCCGCAAGTATAGTTTGTATGAATTTATGTGCAGCAAAGTTGCGGCCACGACGTCTTGCTGTATAGCTTCTGCGTACACAGATTTCTGGGGAAAAGTTTGCCGCAAGTAATATTTTTCGTAACTGTGTTTTTTTTCTCTGGCACACAATTGCAACAAAGTTGTGGCACATTCTTGCTGAACACTTCGGGCGCACCCTTGGTTTGCAAGTTAGCTGGTCGCACACTTGTTGTATACTTTTTGAGGGAGATCATTATGGACTTTCTTCTTTAGGTGTTCGTTCCTTTAGAATCAAATACCATAACTTAAATTCGTATTATGAGTGCAGTTTTTTGAATCGAGGCAGGTTGGATCTTACAGACGACGCGTTTTGATGCAGGGAGTTCAATTCAAATCCTGTTTAAAGCCAACATTTCGTACAATTTTATGGTCGTTGTAATAAACAATTTAGTTTAACTTAATATGACCTGCCATTGAGTCAGAATGCTTGTTGATGTCGTATTCATAGGCCATTTTAGGCCGTTTATTCACACACTGATATTGAACTTCGGTTGTCCGATTACCTGATCCAAGACTATTGGGCTCACGGCGGTGTCGTGGACCGCGTCAAATGGATGGTTACTCCTCCTGAAGCAACCCGATCCCAACCATTCCTGGTGGTATTCCAGGGGTCCAGTGTTTGCCCAACGTCTTTGTTTTGTAACTCCATATTTAGGACTTGCGAGATTGACCACTGTTCGTTATCGTTTGCCTTATACACCATGGTACCTCTTTTTCATCCTTTCACTTCGTTTGATAATTACATGATCTATATATTATCCGCAACAAACTAATTTTTGTCCCATCCAATTTAGTCACAAACTGTTAAAAGTTTTCCGGTTCGACAGAGCTGCCTTTAATCACAAATAAGGTAGCCAGGCTCATAATTCAGATCGCACTAAGTGTAGTAATAGAATTGAATGTCATCTTTTTTTTTTTACCACATTCTGTTTAAGGT
>CAJDSM010023140.1:2007-17855 GCA_903981925.1 Ostrea lurida
ACGTCTGGCGTATTCTTCCACATAATTCATGATAGTCATGAAATTATGTCGTTATTTGAATGAGCGAGGTTCTCAGAATTTAGGACGTTTAGGATATGACGTCAAAATTGAAACTGTGGTCCAACCAATACCTATACTATGGTCAGTTAAGTTACTGAGCGGAGTTTTCCAAATTGTGCATTTCTAGTTTTTACAATAACGTATTTCCCTCCGATTCTTCTACGTAGATAATAAATTACATGTCTTTAAGAATGATTTTCACATCTGTTACTAATCATGTAAACACTTAAAAATAGAATAAATCTCCATATAATATTTATCTGTATTGAAAATAGCACGAGATTCCCCTAACCTTGCCTTGCCTAAATACTAGTAAATAGGATTGATACCTCGTTTAGGAAACAAAGTCCCGAATAGGATATAACTTTAAAGTGGGAGTATATTGTAAATCACCAAATTACTATCATTTTCAACAGCGTCGAAAAACCTCTATGTTGTTTTGACTAAAGACAAGCCATTCGAACCAATGTGCGTTCGCACACGGGTATGAGTACTTAAACTTATCTTTACTTCCGTGAATCTACTTTGATTGATGATCGAACTAGCTCAAAGCTTTTGTCAGTACGGGCTTTTTTACGTTCCACACCTGCTGAGACACGAAACATCCGATTTTATAGACTCATGATTCTTACTTCTTAATGACTACCCATTTTAACGTCTTAGGTTTGACGCCGCCGGTCCGAACGCGGAGCTCAAACCCACGACCTCCCGATTACGAGGCAAGAACTCTACCACTGAGCCACCGTGATCGGTCCATAAACATGTAATGATAAAATGTTGCTTTATGAATATGAGATGTTCACGATGAAATCGTCCAATTATCATCCAATCAAATCATCCAATTTGTAATGTTGATTTATCTATATCTCCTTTACGAGGAAATGAAATATAAATAAACATGTCTACGTTTTATACTGATATTAAAACCGAAACCGTGTGTGGGTATTTAAACTCACGTGTTTGTTTATAAGAGCACACTGAATCATTCAGGAAGAGATAGAATATCTGTGGTCTATTTAGGAAATATCTTTGTAGATAACCAAATAAAACCCCCACAAAATAAATAGCCGAGGAATTGTATTGTAAACACAAACACAATTTGGTAGTTGAAGGATGCATTATCTTTATCATTTTTAAATATAAAATGGCGAAATAAACAATGTGCTAAACATAATCATAGTCCAGAAAATATGCAAAATCGAGTGTTGGGCAACATTGACCTCCGGCAAAAGCGAAGGCAGGATCAGGTGCCATTTATTTCAGAACAGTATGGATTTTTATCCCTGTGAAAGTATATCACGCTTTTCCAAACAAATTAAATGGAGGTCTTGAAAAAAAAGAAAACATTATGTTAAAGCCTGTACTTGGATCTGCATTTTTACAACAAAATTGGCTGTTGGAACACAAGAAAAATTCGAACCCAAGTTTGCGGTTTGATCGTTAATTCCGAGCTTGCTAATAATAATTTCCAATCACTTAAAGAGAATAAAATTACCGGATACATAACTTATTGAGGTATAACTTTTACAATTTATATTGCATAACGATAAGATTGATCTATTTTTATTACATTATTGCAGATCATAAGCCATAAGTATTGTAAAAGTGAATAAAATTCTCATACATTTACAAACTATTTCAATTAATTGTTACCTTATATGTGAACAAACAAACCTGCGCAAAAGTTATCTCCTCCTTAATGATTCATTCTGTCAATAATAGACACGTGTGTTTAAAGGGGCATGGACACGTTTTGAGCTAAAAATGTTTAGGTTTTAGATTTTCATTTCTAATGTTTACAATGCTCACTTATGGTATTTCTAATGATCAGCACAAATATGAACGTCATTTGTTGAGTTTCAAGTGGAGATAGAGCATTCAATCCTTTCATTAAACAAGGCTCGAGCCTTGTTACATTTTACATAAGAATGCTCACAAAAATACATGTCAATCCAAAATTAGTGTGAGAAGCAATAAACTATTTGTTGTTCAGGAAAGAACTTGTGTATTTGAAAGAATCTTGCTTATCAATGGAATGTATACCTAGCATAATTCAATATAGGTAAAACCAAAAACAGAGATGAGGACTTGTTTACATAAGATTGCCAATGCTGTATCTCACTTATAACTCAACCAATGCTGTTCAAATTTTTACTGATCATTAGAAATACCCTAAGTGAGCATTGTAAACATTAAAAATGAAATCTAACATCTAAACACTTTTACCTTGAAACGTGTCCATGCCCCTTTATATACCTACATACAGTTTGTTCTATTAAAATAATACGAATCATTGTACATGTTTCTTGAAATGTGTAAGGCATGCATACCATGTAAGCTATCAAAAGAAGATGTCCTCCATTCTAGAAGTGTCATTTAAAACTTTTGAAAGTACAGCACTGAATTTGATGTATATCGTAATAATTCCAATGTCCTTTATTACAATGGTTTTGATTGGATAAATTTAAATCGAAATGAGAATTTACACATCAATAAATCCGAAAACGTGATGTCACAATACGCGCATGAAAACAAACAACGTAACGCACGGTACTATTCAAATTTTTAAAATTGTTCAAACAGTGAACACATTGGAATTATAAGAATTAAATATTCTTTTTGAAAAAATTATCGATTGTGTAAACTCTGGACATTTTACTCACAAACGCAACATAAAAGTGCTTCGCACTTTTATTCAGTTTGTGAGTAAAATGTTCAGAATTTACACATCGATAAATTCTTCAAAAAGAATGTTTAATCGTATATTGAAACCTTTAAAACAATAAGAAAAAAAAATCAATATGTGTAACAGATTTTCTTAGTTGTATATAATATCAGCATATTGCACTGGTTTTGTCAAAATCGTATATAAAATATAAAACATTGCAACTAAACCCTCTTGTCATCTTATTACTCATGTTTTAACCGAAATACCGACCAATACATTAATCCGAGATTCCTCTTACTATAACCCCCGCTTTTATATTGTGACATGTACGGGTATTGCTCTGACTCCTAACCCCCGCTTTTAAATTCAACACATTGTTCCATTTTGCGATATTATTAAATATCACGCGGGTTTAAATACAGCAGAAATCCCTCGTTTTAAGAATAGACTACATAATTGATAAGAATGACTAACGCGTTAAATATATCCCCGTAACAAGCACCCACGCATAAAAATATACATATAAACGTAAATCTGTATAAATATGTACATTCACCTATTCCATGTTCTGTTCCATCAAGGTAAGCAATTTTTAGAATATAGAGATTTTACATTTGTTAATGTGAAGACTATTATTTATCAAATTTCCTTATTGAAAAAAAAACCTGTCAACGAAAGGTATCACTGTCTATACAAAGTTTTGTACTTCCAGAAAGGAATAACCCTCATATAATTGAAATGTTGTTAAAAGATGCTGGAAAACTGCGATTTCGAACAACAACGGTCAGAATACTATACCTTACACTCTGCTTTGTACTTATGACAAATCATGTGTGCGACAGTCTACATGTTAAAAAGGAGAGCAGGAGAAACAAGAGAGGACTGCAGGTGCAATACTGTGAAATTTACCATAGGCATTCAAGATTACTAAATTTCATTTCATAGGGTTTTGCTGATTGTTGATAGGGATGATATGTATATGTAGCAATGTAAGAATTTAAGGGAGATAACTCTGCTTTATACAAAGTACAGTGTAATACATATGTAACATTCAAATACTAGTACACAAAAGCATCCCCAAATATTTATCTTTAACCATGAATACAATATTTACTATTCCATCATGCTTATCATGATATAAACGTTGCAGTTATAATGTTAAAATATATACTGCTCAAAATTTGATAAGGATCACTAGGTTATATGTGTGTTATTTACGACTTACATAACAAAAGACATACATTTGACTCAGATTCTGAATGGAAATTCATAAACGGTATGCCCTTTTATCAATACAAACTGCTTGAAATCTGAACACCACCAAAAGACGTTTCCGAGTCAAATTTATGTCTTTTGATATGTTAGTGGTAAATGACACACATATAACCTAATGATCCTTATCAAATTTTGAGTAGTATATATACAATGCAAGACAATTACTGATGAGCACACCATTCTATGGGAATAAGCCAGTAATGGTTATCAAACTAACTGTCAATATGTTTAACCATCTAAAGTATTATCCTGCAAGTTATTTAAACAACATGTAATTTGCGCTATTTAAAGTTTGCAATTATCATAAAAATATGAATAATATACAAAACACATGGCAATGAGACAGATAATGAATTTGTTTAATCTATTTATATTTTCCAGTTAAAATAAGTACCTCTCTCACTATTCATTTACTCAGGATGAAGTGCACAGGGAATTAATCTTAGTGCAAAAATTATGATTTACGATAATTAATTGTAGATTTATATTAGAAATAAATTATTAGTAGTGATACATTTATTAACTTACCAATCAAGAGGAAAAAGTCGGTCTCAAGTTTGAATGTCACAAATGTCAAAACTCTATATAAATCAACTGATCACTTCAAATAGACAAAGACTGAGCAAAACACAAATGACTCTTGGAGGGAAAATTCCAAAACCAATAAAAACTCTAGATACACAACTAAAACGCCAATTAGATTAAAAGACTCATATGGATAACTTGACCAGGACATATTTAGGGACTTAGGCACCAAATAATATGCATGACCGAATATGGAATTGAAACTCATCAAAGGATTGCTACAAATATATACATAATGAAATCAAATAATAATAAAGCACATATGAACATGTAGATACATTATATGCATATCATAATGATAAATTACCCCCTGGTGTAAGAATGGTGTCCCGATCATCCCAGGAACATGAATGTGACTGACGGCAGGGTAATTCGGGTAATTGAAAAATATTGGCATAACAAAAACAAAATAGCGTACAATTAAAACATTACTCACCGGAAATGTCACTTACAAGAGCCTGGGGTGTAAATATGTGGCTTTTTGTCCCGATCATCCCAGGAACATGAATGTGACTGACGGCAGGGTAATTCGGGTAATTGAAAAATATTGGCATAACAAAAACAAAATAGCGTACAATTAAAACATTACTCACCGGAAATGTCACTTACAAGAGCCTGGGGTGTAAATATGTGGGGTGGGCCTCGGTCTTTCTTGTAAAGAAGATACGGCAGTCTGATGTTTTCTGGTGTGACATCACAACATTTCCCATCTATCTTGGTTTAGCTCTAACTCTTGATGATCTTCTGGGAGTAGGTTGGTGTGGAATTGAAGATATATACTCTGACTCGCACTGGTTTTCAAAATCCTCATCATCCTCAACACTTGCAATCTCCATGTTTCGGATTTTTAAATTTCACATAGGGTTTCGCTGTTTGCACGTTAGGTGCACCTGATCGTGACATTTTTGTCCTCCTGTAAATAACCTGTAACTACTACATAGGACTCGTGATTCAACTTCCCATAATGCAGAATCAAGTTTGTCCGATGTGTTTCACACCAACTGTTACGCAGTTCTTTATATACTGACTTTTACAACGGATTACGCCGTTTTACTTGATCGAGATATAGGGCTCACAGCGGATATAACTGGTTAACAAGGAAGGCTTACTCCTCTTGGACACCTGATTCCATGTTTGGCGTGTTTAATTGTCCATACCTTCTCAACTCTTACCAGTTACGATTGCTTAGTTGTTAGAGCATTCGCTTTTCAACCGCGAAGTAGTGAGTTCGGGCCACTTTTGCTTCATAAACTAAGACGTGAAATATCTTTATCCATGACACCCTAACCAATAGAAATTCATGTAATATTGGTAACAGTAAGATTTGCGCATAAAAATCAAAAGGCGGGGTAAGAAGTTTTTAAAAAGCAATCAGTCTGCAAATTAGTTCCTACGAAATAAATCCGACTCGAAACAAATCGCAACCGAAATCGCTCTGAACCTTCGGTTCTAATGAATGTACATGTATATTTTTTTTAGAGATACCCATGTATAACATCGTCCTCAACAGTTACTCAGAAATTATGTCCAAATGACACAGAATCGAGAAATCTACGAGCAAAAGAAATGGGTTGTGAATTTATCAATAATGCCTGTAGTAATTCTATAGATTTTGTTTACCATTGTCTGTTGAATGAATGGGGTAATGGGTCTATAGAAGTATGTGCTCCGTCAACAAAAATTGTAGGTATGTTCAATTTGTCATAACATAGAATAAATTTCCTACTTCAATAATCCCCATTATTATATAAGATTAGAGATTGAGAGATATAATTATTTACTTCATTTGAATCTTTGCAGGGCAATTTTGTGCTGAATTTAACTTGGGAGGAGGTATTGTTCAGGAACATCACAAAACAAATCGATCTTGTCTATCCTGTCCATATGTCTACAATTCGACCAGTGGTTTTCTTTGTAAGCATAGTTAAAATTCAAATTTTAATGCTTCAAAATCCTTTCTCTTTTGAAATACAAAAAAGTCTTCCTCTATTCTCACCCCGTAGGGAATTAGATGGGGCGGTTCTTCCAATGCGACCGCAAAAAACCGAGGCCACGTGTCACACAATAAAAATAAAGAACACGATAACGACCCCCCTCTACACTAAGACCGTAAGCCCCGAACATAGGTCAATATTTTACAGCCCTTTTCGTACAATGTATGAGTGAAATATTTTCAAGTTTGACAATAAACGATGTACATGTACAACTAACTAAACCACCATTTACGATAAAGCACATTCCCAAAAGGATGTTTAAATATCACCGTGACCAATGGCACTGTCAAATGTATCCATTCCTCAGGACATTGCATATGGTTGGCTAAAAAAAATACTTATACTGAAGATCAACTAAATATCTACAAGCCAATTTACACTGTAAAATGCATGTTTTATTCTTTTAGGGTAGCTAATAAAGGTTTCCTCGGGAGTAATGAACAAATTGTTGATCTGTACTAATGTGAATCTCGACAATGAGTGTTTCATATGTTCAAGATTTTGATGAATGATAATGATTTATCAGTTTGATATTTCATATAAACTAAGTATAATGAATTAGAAGAGTTTTATGGTATTGCATTGCATCGCATATTCAATTTATTTTAAAGACACAGAATGTTTCAACGGCTTTGCACCTTTCTCTGTGGATTCCAAAGAAGATGATATTCAAAGGAACTCCCCAAAAGACACGTCATCTAACGATAATTTCACCCCTGGTTTGATTGGGTAAAACAAGAAATGTGTGTGTGTGTGTGTGTGTGTGTGTGTGTGTGTGTGTGTGTGTGTGTGTGTGTGGTGATGTGTGTGTGTTGTGTGCGTGTGTGTGTGGTGTGTGTGTGTGGTGTGTGTGTGTGTGTGTGCTGTTGTGTGTGTGCGTTATTGCTCCTGACCTGTCTGTCTGTCTGCATGCATGCAGGCATGTATGTAACTAAGTAAGTAATTATGTATGTAAGTATGTAGGTAAGGATGAATGCATGGATGCATAGAAGGAAGGAAGGATGGAGGATGAATGAATGGATGTATTGATGAAAGCTTCACGCTTGAAAATTTTTCACTCACATGTGGACGTCATCATTGCCGGCGAATGGTTGCAAAATTTAGGCCTTTGCTCGGCGCTTATTTGCCTTTGAGCACGAGGGTATCTTTATCGTGCCACACCTTTTGTACACGGGACCTCTGTTTGTACGGTCTCATCCGAAGGACCGCCCCATTTGGTTGCCTTTTCGACAAGCAAGGGGTAATGAGGAACTACTTTAATCCGGGTTCACAGGGCTTTGTGAACTTTAATGTACGTTGAATAAATATACACATACAAATATTTTTAAATGAGCATATGAATTATAAGCATTTTGTTTGTATTCACAAGACTAATATGCACCCTATATACATGCATTCATGTCTTTATATTATTAGAAATGCACGGATGCTTAATTATTTCTCTCTTTGATTAGACTTGCAGCTTTACTGGGACTCATACTACTCATAACAGGGACAATCGTACTTCTGAGAATGCGAATAGCACACACCAGACATTTCACACTGACTGACGCTGAAAGCAGACGCCGTATGGTGGAGAGGAATTCAACTGAAGCATCAGTCTGGTAACATGAAATGGATAATTGTGCAACTCGCAAGAGAAATGTTGTCATTTATTCGCATCTTGCTGATGTCGCATTCTCCTCATTTTTGCAATTTTTACCTTGATCAGTCATAGTTAAAGCACGATGGGAAGTTCAAGCTACCAGGTCTTAGGTACCAGTGGAAAATTGTAAGGTTCCAACAGTAATTGAGTAGCATTGTAATTCCTAACAACAAATGCACAAACAAGAACGTAAACAGCGCGGAAAAAGATTACCCCTTCACCCCATCCAAAGAAAACTCATAGAATCATCAACATGTTTTATTCGGATTCATGTATATCTAAATAAGATATGATAAATTTCAGATACATACCTTAAATCTTGTGAGAAAGGCTTCGAGCATGGAACAGTTGCAGAGGAATATGAGACGCAAACTATTTTCGGTTATGGGAGAAAGTGTGACGGAAGCAATGGTTTAGCTTCCAATGTGGCGATGTGGCAACTGCCTCACTAGATTTTGACCTATTTAGATACTTAAAACGACCCCGGACCTCTTACCAAAACGATTTTGCCTCACTCGTTATTTAAGTGAAGCTACGCCATCTGACGGAAGTACCGGTAATTTGACGATGTGTGAATGTTTTGTGTAAGGAATGCTGGCCTATATCAGGGCTGTTATATACACCATGACATGTTCTCAAAACAATATCCCCCACCATGAACACTGAACATTACACATACAGTGTTGAACTTTGGTATCTCAAACACTGTACTCTAGAATGTCATGGCTATGTCTAAGTGATTTGGACGTCTCAGGTACCTATTTTCTAAGTACATGTATTTTATCCTCGATATCTCGAATCTATGGCTATCTCGAAGTTTTTTATTGGTCCTATTGCGTTCGAGATCACGAGGTTCGACTGTACAACCCTTTGACTATTCACACAATAAAAACAGATGAACTAAGATTAGCATTATATGCATGTATTATATTCCACCAGATATTGAAAACATAGAGTGTAGGTGAAAATACGAAATAGTGATCGCTCTTTAGGGAATAACTACCTTCTCATTTGTGATTTGCGACGTGGTTAAATGCTGATTTAACGGTTGCAAACTGAGTATTTACCGGCGACGCGTTAGCGGAGCCGGTAAAACGGATGTTTGCAACCGTTAAATCAGCATTAACGGTCGCAAATCACAAATGAGAAGTAGTTATTCCCATTCTAATGCGTTTGTTATGAACTGTTTATGCTTGACGTTATATTTTTGCGTCACGGCATTATGACGTCACAATCGAAAGCTTCCCATCTCGTTAACGCTCATTTAACCACCTCAAATCTCAGTGCATTATCCAATCAAAATACGTGTTACAAAACAATTGCATTAGAATATAATTTCTATCCATGTAAAAGAAAATGAAGAGCTTGAAAAATAAGAACCCTTGACATACCAGCAGTGGGATCGCATGTCATCTTACGGATGTTATAGAGAAACCGAAACAGACCTGTGGAAACTAGAAGTTTGACCATGTGCCTAGGTGGCGTAAACCTCTCTTGACCGTTAAGCCCGCCTATATACGGAGTAATCCGAAGTCAGGATTAGTTTGACAAGTAAAGAGAGGCCTAGTATTTATCATAGGCGTGAATCATTAAATGTTTTACTCAGCTGTTGTTCCAATAATAGTATACACTTTGCTTGATCGAGCGTAGATTAAGTATTTATGCTAAGACAAATATAACGAACAGTGATCTATCTCGTAAGTCCCAAATAAAATACAACAAGAATTGAGCAAACACGGACGCCTGGACACACCAGAGGTGGGATCAGGTGCCTAGGAGGAAAAAGCATCCCCTATTGACCAGTCACACCCGCCGTGAGCCCATTGTCTAGATTAGGTAAACGTACTCCGGTAGTCACATCATTGTATGGAAAACATTAATGAAGCAATAATGAAACCGATTTTATTTTTGACCTAATTGCATTGAAAGAATGACATAACGTAGTCATCAACACCAACTTTTATTAAAACCACTATACGGTTAAACAATGAGTGCCATTTGAACATTCGACCAAGCGAAGATACACGTTTTTCTTCGAAATATAACATTGAATCAATCTTATGAACACAGCGAGTTCACCCTTTTCTAAAAACAAAATGTACCTTTTTCAAATCAGACTTTTTTTCATCTTAGCTAAAAGCTCTACAAAATGTTGTACGCAGCACAGTTAAGGTGGACAGTAGAAATTTTGCCGAAAATAAACGATCAAAAATCATCATTTATTAGAATGGATAAATCATTTTGGAACTTTAATTTGCTGATAATTGATAAAAATATGGACTGAGAATACATATCTAGGATGATTTTATTTCATAGTTAGATTGATCACGTGATTCGGCATCACTTGTTGTTTGCAAACTGACAACTGGTATTGAGGTTATCAATATATTTCAATATTGCAAGGGTATGTAGCAATTTTCTACCATCAGCTGCATATATAGTGTTTTTGTCTCTAAACCGATTATATACGGAAGAGTTTGTTCTGTGTATTATAAGTTTTATAATCGAGGTATGCTACTGTAAAACAAGTCGTTATCGCAGTGGTTTACAGTCAACATTTTACAAAAATAGAAAATCTTGATTGAGTGCTTATGGCATATGAAATATGAAATGAGTTTCCGGATGTAATATTTCCCGAGTCTTGGTGAGATAAATGTCCAAATCCGGTAACGAGTTTCATAAATTTCATATGCCATAAGCATGAGTATAAGATTCTATTTATCACACAACTGCCATCCCTGAAACTATCAGCTAACTCTAAAATGTGTCGGGTGTAGCTTATTGAATTGTTTGATAAACAAGTATTTCATGCAGTCCCTGAAACGTTCTACTTTACCATACGCACAGTGACCGCACGCAGAGAGAACGGTGACCGCACGCTGAACGCAATTTGGTGAACGGTGAACGCACGGAGAACGCACGTTGAACAATCAATGGAGAATGACTGAACGCACGGTGACCGCATACTGAATGCAAAACTGTGACCGGTGACCGCACGCAGAATGCACGGTGAACGCACGGAAAAATGGTAAAGAAGAACGTTTCAGGGACTGTATCATTAAACGCAAATTTTGATTTACTTTCTATTTCCCAATCCTTTTTTTTCGCTTTGTTGTTGTTTGACGTCGTCAATTTGATTGTTACATCACGGTTTAAAAAAAGCTTGCACTTATTTTCATTTCATTAAAGACACACAATCCTCTTGGAACAACCTCGAAATCACCCATTGCGCCCGAGTACGTGTTATAACCGTTATTTGTAATGTCTTCCTGCTAAACAGTTCATGATAGTTTTTTTATCCTGAAGAATCTGATTTCTAATTTAAACAGTAAAATATATTATCTTGAATCTAAAAAGTCAACGAAAAAAAAATATAGAGTTGATTTTTTTATGTAAAACGTCATCAAGATTGTAACAACTTTATCTAGAGAAACGAGACAACAATCTTTCGATTGTGACGTCATAATAGAATGAGGCAAAAACACAATTTTTCGCAACGTATTTCTGCGCCATTATCATCTACAGGGAAACAACACAGTTGTCACCCCGAGCGTGAGGGAACCGTAACAAATTATCTCCCTCACGTGACCAGCCCTGAACCAATGAAAATGACGGTTTTATTCTAAAAGATAACAATACCTTTCACCGTCAATGTTAACAGTTCAAAGGATGATGTGCTGTTTTCTTTACGTAGCGCATGATTGATTGACCTAACTAATTTGCATTTTCATGAACTTCAGCTACGAGTTTATATCGTTTTTCTGAACCCTCGTTATGAAACCATATATTTTGTCAATATAACCTGTCAAGTTCTTTCGGACGTCTTTCACACCAATTGTTTGGCTGTATCATTATGAACTGATTTAAATACATGTCACTCTGTTTACCTTGTCACGAATTCGTTATTTTCCACCGTTATCATATACATGTAATAAATTGTATATATCTTGTCAAGTGCTTGTGAAATAAGTATGTACTAGTTCTTCTTTTAAATATCAAACCACTTACATGTACCAATGCTTTTCTATATATGATGCGCTAAGTTGATATTTGTATCATTTCGTGGCTTTGAAACCACGCCTAATCCGAGTGACAATCTAATCACGTGTATGAATATTTCCCTAGAACATAAAATTCAAACGCATCTGCTATAATCGGCAATTAAATTTTTGAAATACATATTATAGATGTATTTGTCGTCTGAAAAGTGTTAGGAAAAACTTCTCCTTTGTTCAATAATGCTATGATATCAGTAAGAATGTAGACAAATAATTTGCTGATGACTGTCAATATAGAGCTAATTATTCCCCCTTATTGGTAGACGTATTTTTATTTCATACGAAGCAGAATTTCTTCAAAACCTGTTACGGGATAAAAAAAAAAAATAAAAGCTTGCCGTGTCCTTCAACCTTACATATAGATATATACATGTAGGTGATGTCTTATCAATCAGCAATCATAATTTTCAATGTGAGGTTTTTCAACATTCCAGATGGAAACTTGATTGGAAAAATGCAACATGTGATCTTTTAGGGTGAAAATTCTTTGTATGATGGAATTGAACCATAACCCAAAACTATCTGACATTACAAACCTCATAAATCAAAGGGAATTAAAAAAACCTGACCCCTATCGGAAGACTAGCTGTAATAAAACATTAATTATACCATTTTCGTGGACAAGGAAATTACAGATATTCGGTCAGTACCAAAACAACCACCGAGAAAGAGGGGGGGGGGGGTTGGTCAACAATTCAGAGCCAAAAGGGGGAACTTTCCTGAATGTGTGGACATTGGGGCACCCCTATAAAGACAGATAAATTTAGAGGCATTCTAGAAAAGATAGAGCTTTACAACTCATGCGAGGATTTAAATTTGGATTCAGATTTGGTTACAAAGGGCCAAGAATGGGGAGTGAATCGGATAATCTTACATCAGTCAAAAAACACCCTGAGAAAGCAAAAGAAAAAATAGACAATGAAGTGGAACTTGGAAGGATAGGGGGACCAAATTCAAGCAAACCCATATCAAATTTAAAAATATCACCAATAGGCACCATACCAAAACAGAAGGAATGTGGTGTTTAATTACACATCTATCCTTTTCAGTAAATAATAGTGTAAATCACTACATAGATCCACAGGAAGGTACAATAGCTTATGCATCTTTAGATCATGTTTTAGAAACAGTGACCAGGTTAGGACCTGGATTATTGCTGGCTAAAATAGATATCAAATCAATGGCATTTAGAACTAATTGCATTATCCATACCGGTGGTTTGTGATTTTGTTAGTTTTTAAATTTCAAGAAAAATATTTTATAGTCGACAAACGTGTTTAACCAATGGGAGTTGTGCAGTATTATATTCAGTTTTGGCGAATACTTTTTTCAAGTGATATTTTTCAGTTAAGGGAACATGGTTTGCGTGAAAAATAAGTGAGTTTACTTGGATATTGATCATAGTACTCTGCGCAACCAAAGCAAATCACCTTCCCTGTGCTAAATAACACAGATTATGCCTCCAAAGAAGAATTGACTCAATTTAACCTCACATCTTTCAATGTAAGGTTAAGTTTACTAAATATCTTTAAGAAAACAAAACTACAGTATATAGGGATGGTATTATCTGAATTAAATAATTGAACGAGTCAGGTATTAAGGTTGCAAATGATAAATTGACAAGATGCAAATTATTATACGCATAAACTGTATATTTTGTTTATATTATATGCAAATTTTATGAGAATAATTTGAATGCTTGATCGTTTTGTTTAACTCATCATTTATGTAGTCATCGTCGCTAAAATGAAAGAGTAATTTTAAAACTGCACATCACATTTCCTGATGAATACAATTCGTTTCGACGTAACGTGACGGCATCAATCATTCAGTAATACACCTCAGGGATTATTAGTAAACATAAGACATTGGCACGAGAAATTAAAAAGTTATCCCTCCCCAAAATGAGGCTAATTGTAAAGGTGAAAATTACAAATTTTATCTCAGAAGTAAAAAATGAAGTGTTGGACAAATACGTAACCCAGGATATACCAGAGATTGGATAAGGTGCTTAGGAGGTGTAAGCATCCCCTGTCAACCGGTTATACCCACTGTAATTCATTTACTTTTATCGGGTAAATAGAGTAATATGTATTCAACATCAGTGTATTAAAAGCGGACTAACAATTGATGTGAACACATCAGACAACATTTGACCTAATAGGAGGTTGTTTTGGCAAGTTAGATAGTTATACTTGTAACGACCGTAACATTGCGAAATGCTGACTTCAAACGTTACTGTTGGGATCATGTAATGTTGATTTGTTTGTCAGCAACTGCCTCGATTTAAACAATAGTCACCTGCAAAATAAGCTTTTGCGTATCAAGTCAGTTCAGAGACAAACACCGTATGCCGTTCTTCAAGGAATGTTGCTAGATAGATATATAAAGTTGACAACGGAGAAGCTGAAAGCATCCCGTTTTTCATAAAGTATGCCGTTAATTTTTATATCGAATAAAATATGAAGTTTTGAGCAGATGTGAAAGCCTTTATTACGCGTTCTCTGTGATATATCGAATAAACGTATGAATGACAATTATTATCATGAATAGAGCAATACAACTTCGTCCATGTATCTAAATGTCAAATTAGAAAATGTTTCCTGTAGAAGGTTGTGAAGAAATTCTGCTTCTAAGAATAAAAGAACAGGCCAGTTAAATAAAAAGAGCACAATTCGTGGGTTCAATTTCAATATTCGTCACCATGGAGTTACGAACATATTTCTAAATATCTAAATGTACCATTCATAGTGCATTACTAGTAATATTTCGATTTCTTAAAACAAACTGACATGGTATGATATTATTCTTTAAAGTTTACAATATTTAAAAAACTCAGCCTGTTGCTGCTTGAAGAAGAACATTCTTGCAAACAATATTTGCATCAAGAATAGAATTAAATCCATTAAATTACATGAATGAAATTTTATATGTGCTCTATTTATCCTTCCATACTTTTAAATTACACAAAAGGCATAGAAAAGGGAATGCAAGAAATTAATGAAAGTCGTTGCTTTTTGTAAATGTTCATTGATATAAAAGCATTTGATTTAGATGGAGAGTGCTTCAGAGAACTTGTATTTCCAACTTTACAAACCACACCAGAAGCGAGTTTTTCAATAAGTTCGACTACGTTCACCACAAAGTATACTCCTAACACGCACCATAATCCTCTCATTGGTAAGGTTGATTTAAGGGGACGAGAAAACAGTTGGACCATTATGTTACCCCCGCATATATATGACATATTCTTCTTTTATTCATCTGCCATAAGTGGTTGTGTTGTGTATATAATTAAGACGAAACAAGATGGAATTTGAAAATCCCGTATATGATCTTGCATTTTCTCCATGCAGTTGTAGAAACTGTAAAAAGCATGGCTCATTTCAAGTTTTAGTGTTGTCATATGTTTGCAATACCAATTTATTTTATTGAATATCATGTCAATTGCATACATGAATTACATCAATGTACGACATCTATCATATCATTTTTCAATTCTATCATTTTTATCTATTGATTGTTACATGTGTGGCAATTTAATATTAATTTAGAAACTTATA
>CAJDSM010023140.1:23641-35256 GCA_903981925.1 Ostrea lurida
GTGTATATGTGTGTGTGCATAGTGTGCAAAAATAAGAATAACCATACACCTTGTAAATGTAAACATCCAATTTGGAAATCACAATCCATCTCATTGCAAAGACACATGTTCAAACACATCATTCCAAAGTAGGGATATCTGCACGGTTTTTTACAGTCTGGTCCAATATAGCCTACACTGCAATCTACAAATATGAGTTGACTGTTTATTTTTTTTTATTTTGCCGATGTTTGATTAACGATAAAGGAAATTCAACAATAAAAGCAAAAGTCACAGATATTGCAACCTATATAACATACATTTGCAATGTTAAACTCACCCACACACTTGTTGACTTTAGGATCCCAAACCGCATTCGAACAGCAGGCATGAGCATGCCTCCAGATGAAACAAAAATAAACTCAGAATAAAAATATTAAAGAGAAAAGAAGTACGTTTATATCTTCAATATATTGATCTCAAATTGTTCATTCATAAACCGTCTCAATCTCCTAGCAAGTTATAGTTAATGCAGTACAAATGTTGCATATCTTATTTGATTTTACCTCTACAATATACTATTTTTGCCAATGGAGGGTGACAGTTTTTCTCATAACTCTTAGAAATAATACAAAAGTGAAAGTAGGCCTAACATGGCCTAATAGGCATACTAAAGAGAGATCAGGAAATCGGGTATCTAGGAGGAGCAAGTCAATTATGCTCATTGGTCACATCAACAGTTAGGCCCTTGTCTTGATCGGATAGATAGAGCAATCTTTAGTCAAAATTGGTCTAAATTGACATGATACAATGTATATGGCAGGAAATTGAATGTTTACAATATTTTCGGTTTGGTTTAACAGTTTCAAAGATTTTTTTTATAGCATTGCAATGCTAATAATAGTTGACGTTAGTGAAGCAATTTCTATACGAAAAAGTCTAATTGACCGTCAACTAGTCATCAACTAGCTGTCAACTAACTATTGACTGAATACACGTAAACAGTTGACCACTTGGGGTTAAATTCTATTTTGAAAAGCAGTCAACTGGTTTGCATAAAATAAACAGTTGACCATTAAGTGACAGCTCTTCAGATGCTGTGTGTATAATTGACCACTAGTTGACACTAATGCTAACTCTTGGAAAATTTCAGCAATTGTCCACTAGATGAATACTTTATCTTAAATGAAAAAAAGAGTTGACTATTGTTGAATGCTATGACTTCATCATTCTAGAAGTGATTAGTGCTCCGACTTAAAAAAAATTGAGAGTTGTCCACTAGGTAAATACTTGATCTTAAATGTAAAAAGCGTGGTGCGGCAGCCATGTTTGGACAGGGCGGCATTGTCTTTGTGTGGATTTATTTTTTTCAAATTTAAAGACGCAGTTGTTGAAAGTGGAGTTCGATATAAATCCAGAAGATAGAAGGTAGCAGGTGCGGAATTGAAGCCATCTTCATTGAAACTCTGAATGGATTCAGGAGTTGGAAATCTCTGTTCGCGGATTGTTGTTGTTTACATTTGACATGGTGCATGGAACAGTAAGTCCACTTAAAGTGTAACTCATTATTTTTTCTGTGCCGTTGAACAACCCTGATTGTAGCTTCTTACGGAAAACTCGTTTTTTGTGGCCAGACATACATGTAATATGCAATAATTTGCGAAATTTGAAACCAGCTAGATTTAGCGTCATTCCACAGGAGTCTGAAGTTTCTATTTAGTAGGTGGTGTATTATTTTTTTATTTAGCTCTATTCTTGAAAAAAACTTCAGACTCCTGTGGTCATTCATACAGTAACGTGCAAAAAGTATTCGGTCACAATGGCGGCGTGTTAGAAAGTGACCTTGCCCTAAGCTATTTTTGTATTGTCAAGAAGTAGAACATTTTAAAATTAGAAATTGATCACATGGTACATCAAAATATAGGAGCGTTCAACAGTGGTCAACCACACAGAATATGGAGCGTTCAGCAGTGGTTAACCGCACAGAAAATATAGGAGCACTCAACAGTGGTCAACCGCACAGAAAAAAAATATAAGAGCGTGTTTCATACGAGTGCGTCAAAGGCCGCAACAGACAATATAGGAGCGTTCAACAGTGGTAAACTGCACAGAAAATAAAGGAGCATTCAACAATGGTCAACTGCACAGAGAATAGAGGGGCATTCAATAATGGTCAACTGATTTCTCCTGTATGCAAATGCGTTGACCGCTCCCTCATTTGCATGTGAACAATTCATCCAAGGTCAATTGATGGTCAATTGATTGTCAATGAATCATCAACTGAATACTCCCATTGAGATTCTAATGTACTTTTTTCCGTTTGGAAATCATTTCAAGCCATTTAATCCACTCTCACTCCAAAGTGCGATGGTCGCCCAACGTGCGATGGTCTGGCACCGCCAAACCCGATGGTCTGACACGCCAATGTGCGATGATAAAAAATCAACGTTTCAATCACATACTGTGGAATCATCATTGTTCGTGGGTGACCAATGTTAATGAATTTCGTGGGCCACTTTTACCCACGAATTAATATCCCCACGAGCATGTTTTATCTTCCGTTTATTCTTTAGATATTATGCCGGTAGCACTATTTATGAATTATCCACGAAATTACGTTACGTCCACACGAAACCGCAAAAGTTTTGTTACCCACGAATATTAGCCCCCACTAATTAAAATGGTTCCACAGTAGTTCACAGTCGTAGAAGTAGTTGTAACTGTATGCTGTAGGAAATAAGTGATGCACAAAATTTTGTTATGACTATAAATCCCGGTTCTAGACCACTGCACTGATACCCAAGCATAATCAGCAAGTGTACACACGAATACAAGAAGTAAAATCATTTTAATAGATTTAAAAATAAGCAGTTAAGCACACGTTATATGGACACTATTCACCATTTTGTATGTCTGGGAACCAATTGCACTGTCGTCGGCTTAGTATTATTTTCTCATTATATTGAATATTTTAAAGCACAATGTACTCTTTGGTTGTATAAAACATTAGAATGTAAAGTAAATATACTTACGAGCTACAGTTATTCCTGCCGGATGCAACAGAAAACAATGCAGTAAAAGTTAGTGTAATTAGAAAAAGGAATTCCATCATCTTTGAAATGCTTCATTTAAAACATTCGGGAAATTCATTATCATCGCGGAAGTTGCAAACGAAAAAAATACTATATAATTTGATTTGAGTCATCTGTGTTATATATCAATCGTACGTGGAATGCTAAAATACCAAAATTAGAGTTGGTCTTGAATAAGGGCAAATGTTTTAATATACCTGGGTACACAAAAATATGATTTTATCTTGTCATCCTGGGAAATCGAAACATCTTATAACATGCAGTAGGATACGAGTTTATTCTGCATTAAAATTCATTAGATATTGTACATATTTGTGGATTCAACTTCATGACAAACTTGACGATTTCAGCCTCTCCATCGTCAGCTGCCGAGGATGGGGCCTCGACTAAGCTCCAACTATTACAATGTATATGCCTAAAACACTACGCAGGATGTATATAATATGGTAATATATTGAACAATACATTACGAATACATATATTAGACCGAGTAATGCTATTTAAGTGATTAACATAAGGTATACATAGATAAATAAGGTACAATTTACATGTACCTATGAAAACATATATTTGTATTGTATTATGAGCAAAAGTAAAGGATAAAAGCAGGAATTTTCGTAGGACATAATACCACCTGTGTTGCCTCAGAATCTACACACACAGAGTTCATAAATGACCCTTGGGCAGCTTGGCCGGGAGACCGTTTTCTCCAAGCAGAGGTGTATTTATGTCACAAGTAAAATTACATATTCAAAAAAATTATTTGAACATTACATACAATGGAACTGTTTTTCAAAAGGTCTATGGTCAAGCGAATTGAGATTTTTCAAAACATAAGTATAATTCATAATTGAAAATTTGATTGAAGATGTGATATGTTGAAAAATATTATAACAAGTTTCTCATCAATTGTAATACATACCTACAATACATTTTATACTTATATATTCTATATGCTACATAAGAAATTTGTAAATTTAAGGGGATATTAATAGACAAGCTAAAAATAATCTATCATTGAATTTTTTCATTTCTTTCATATATCTATATTGAAGTGTCCTTCACAATATGTGGAAGTTTCGTCATGGGAAGCTAGACAATAAGGGAGATAATCAGGTCTGAATTATCTCCCTTATTTAAAAATATTAATTTCTATGTAATGATATGTAAAGGCCTGCTGAAAAATAAATTTGAAATAATTTTTATTGAATTTTTAAACAAGAATGTTCAAAATATCCCAGTATTAAATTTTTGAAATAATTTTATGTTTGACATATACCAATTTTTTTAAATATTAGGAAAACCCTCAAAATGAACAAAAAAATGCTCTTTGCAAAAAGCATTTTCTCAGTACATAATTCATATTTTTCATAAAACCCCGTCATTGAATTTTGTTTAAATTATGTGTAGTAAAAGATGCCAAGCCACTCACTTTTCGTGAAAATATGAACTATTGAAGCTAGATTAATTATTGAATAAATTACGTTTTTTTCAGTGGTACAAGAATAAGATTTTGTTAACATCTAACCACACAGTCTTTGTAATCAGGGATTTCAATATAACAATTAAAAATCATAAACACTGGCTATGAGATGTTCAATCATATTCATTTTATTTATCTAAATTGATTAAAAACTCTCCATAATAAATGTTACAAGTGAAAAATTGTAGGAGGGGTAGGGGGTGAGCAAGTGGAAAGAATGCAACCATGCAGTTTCTGAATTTGGTTTACCAATACCATATAAATACCAGATTTCTATTCATGGGCAGTGTTATAGAATAAAGTTCAGGTATTGGGAAATCTTAAAAATTTATATGAAAGAAAAAAATGTTCATTACAATAATTATTTAAATGAATATTCAATAGAATGCAGAACACAGTCATTATTCCAGAGTTGTCGATTTTATAAAGAGAGCCCCGATCACAGATATGTTATTCATAAGCTATCAAATAACCTCCTTTAATGAAAGGAAGATATTTAGGTTCTTTTAATATATGCATAATTTTGAAAGCAGATAATGCTTGTGAAAATATGATTTTACATTGAAAATAGCCTGCGCTTGGCGTGGCATTTGTGACGTCACAATCAAATATTACGTCATAGTGTTTATCACGTGACGTACTATTAATCATCCCTTAATGGCTTTGTTTTTGTATTATGTTGATAAAAGAATCCGATCATAATGTTTTTCCATAATATGCAGCTGTCATTTGAATCTATTGTTAGCGTCACTCAATTGTTATAATATAGGTCTGGGAAAATAAACATGATATAAAAAAAGCTTCTCCATCGTCAAATTCCCACACTTATGTAGTAATTTTCGATCATCACCTGCATATGCTGTGTATAACTCACAAACTTATTCGATACACAAAGGGCTTGTTCTGCGTATGATCAGTTTTTGATCGAGGAATTACAAACAAGTTGTTTTTTGCAGGGGTTTAACAGTCACGTTTAAAAGCAGAAGTTTGCATATACTATGTTCATTATAACGATTTAGTTCGACATGTCATTGGGTCGGATGCTGCTTGGTGTGTTTCAAAGCAATTGTTAAGCCATTGTTTCATACACCGATTTGACTATGGATTACTCCGGTTACCTGATCAAGACTATGGGCTCACGGCGAGTGTGGCCGGTCAACAGGGGATGCTTACTCCTCCTAGGCACCTGCTCGCAACTCTGATGTGTCCAGGGGTCCTTGTTTGCCCAACTCTTGATTTTGTATTCTTTAAGACTTACGAGATGATCACTGTTTCGTTATATTTGCCTTTACATCAGTGCTTGAATAAGCTTAAAGCTATGTTAATCACTTGAAGCACGAAAATCAATTTGTATTAAATTATGAATGCAATGTTTGGAGGAAAAGGATAAATTATTTTGTGTTTTGGTTAAGGGACCAAACTTACATTTTATTACTCTTAATATATAATCTTAAGTTTAAATCAATGTTGTGCGTAAAATCCAAACATGTTCCCACAATATCAAACCAACACATGTTCAATGAGGAAATAAAACATTAGATATAAATAACTAATCATTTCCTAATTGCTCAATTCAAACACGGCAAAATCAACGCTTATTCACTGCTTAATTATATTGCATGGTTTACTTGCATAAAACCACCGCGGATTACGGATAGTAATTCTTCCGAACCTTGTCGCCTTTTTCTTAAGCTGAAATTCACTAATTAAGGAATAGATGCCGTAAACATTAAGCAACATTCTTCGTCATAAAAAAAGTTCAGTGCTGTATTCCTGCGTATTTTCATTTCAAGTTTCCACCCTGCATTTCCTACAAATATACTTCAACGATTGCATCCAAACTGTTTTAACAACAAGCAAACTCTGCAGTACCTATATATTAAAAAATAGTATACTTAATACACCCACTTGTTCTTGTTCTTTTTCTTCTTTCAACTATAGTCCAACTGGACATGTCATTACAGGTGATGTAAATATAGTTGAAAATGAGGATCTAAGATCACTTATTTCAAAAGGTCCTTAAATTCAGAGAACTCGGTCATTTAATTTGCGACATAACTTCATATTCATTAAGAATTATGTCGAAGATTTATGCCGGACGATGAGTCAAATATGAAAAGGAAGAACTTGATACCTTTATCAGAATGGATTAAAAAGTATGTGAAACTAAGAGTATTGAAATCCCGTATTAGACATATATGTACCAATGTCCGCACCATCTATCATTCTGTGTTTCGTAAACCGGGATTGATCAATGAATTAGATAGGTTACATGAGGAATATGTTTTGGTTCCAGCCGACAAAGCTTGTAACAATATTGTTTTTGTCTGTAAGGCCCATTACTACAACTGCATTTTAAACGACTTGGTATTAACTCAATATTTGGTAATCGTTCTTTACGCCCCTGTTGCTCTTTCAAAAGAAAATTCTCCAAAATCATTCTTCAGTTTTAAGCAGCATTTATATCCCAGTCAATGGGACAGAAAGAATATGAACTACCGTATCCTATACTGGATTCAAAAACTTCATAAAAAACCTTACAGACAAAGATATATTCGTAGCACAGTTAAGGTGGCCAATGGAAAATTTCGCTAAAAAATATGCGAATGAAAAAACATCATTGATTAGAATGGTTAAATTCATTTTGGAACTTTATTGGATAACTGATAAAAGATGATGGGTTGAAAAATACATATTCTGGACCCAGTATGCTCGAAAGCTAGTAAGTTTAACTGACAGCTAACGTTTAGTTAACGCTATATACATGTACTAGTTAATGGGAAGTTAACTGTCAATTAAAACTTAACTAATTAAATCTAAATACAAATAGTTGCATTTTACAATGATTTTGATTTTACGTACTGCAACATGTGTAATTAATTTACTCAGATATGAAAATCAGATGCTAGTTGCAGGTGTTTAATGGCAGCATTAAGTTAATTCTATGGTCATTATAACAATTTAGTTTTACATATGATACTGCCCATTAAATCAACATGCTGTCTGATGTGTTTCATAAGCATTTGTTAGGCCGTTATTCACACACTGATTTGACTACGGATTGTTCCGTTTACCTGATCAAGACTGATGGGCTCCGATCGGTGTGACCGGTCAATAGGGGAATGCTTACTCCTCCTAGACACCTGATCCCACCTCTGGTGTGTTCCAGGGGTCCGTGTTTGCCAAACTCTTGTTTTATGTGTGTATTAGGACGAGAATGATCACTGTTCGTTATTTTTGCCATATGCTAAAAGCTGTGCTTAGTATAATACATGCATATGGAGTTTATAAATACTTATTTTGTATATCACATAAAAGAAAGTCAACATAATTTATTATATTTCATACCTTCAAATACAGTATGTATTTTCACGTTCACTTTCATTTACTTCACCTGCCATTACTGTAGTTACTGTACTGGCAAACGTCCTGGGCGGATAGGGTGAGTGCGTACTTTAAGAACTTTTTGTCTTTTAAATTTTGACACCCGTATATTCTATATTATGTAAATATAAATAAAACGGCGACGTCCCTATATGGTGCTGATGAAAAACCAATCGCTTTGTAGAGGTGCTATATTTTACGCAATAAGCACAACGTCAGTATGTGTAAACAATAAAATCGCAGCCGCCATGTGGTTTTAGATCTTTTTGTTGTTTTTCACTTATAGATCGCCCGTTCTTATCACGGATTTCTATTCACGACTTTGTTATCTTTGAACATAGGTTTATAAGTATTTTAATCTCAGATGTTATAAAAGACACACAAATACAACTTGATTTAGCAATAGATTTTATTTGTGTTGGCGTATTGGTCGCCGTGAAATTGTTCAACATATGGGGGCGACCGCCGCGGTCGCCCCAACAATATACAAGACATCAGTGGTGACCCAAATTAAGCTAGATTTTGTGCACTGGGTAAAGCAAGTTCTCAAGTGCAACACACCACACAACATACATTGTACAATGGGCAATTATCCCATTAACAATGTCACTCTAAATGTACAATGGGCCAGTATCCCATTAACAATGTCACTCATGAATGGGTAATGGGCCAATATCCCATGACCACCAATGTCAAAATACACATTTTGGTTGAAAGTCAGTTTGGTTTAATTGCGCCATTTTGCGCAACCTCAACGAAACAAGTTGATATCAAAACACATCCATTTGAGTGGGTTTGACGAAATGCACATGCACACAACAAGTGCATCCGCCACAATCAAATCACCCAACCTATTGGTGACGGCGTACAACATCACCTCAATAGTCACCGCTGAACCAACCCGTAGGAGTAAAGCGAGATAATGGATATATATTGTCCCCAAACTGGTAAATGAAGAGCCGATGCCATAGCATCTATATGTTTAGCTCCACAATGCTACGATGAAGGTGCAGTTCCTACGACTTGCCTAGGAGTGGACAGGAACGAGCCTAGCAACAACCAAAGCTTACCACTCGATAAACAAGACTCGTACATTCAGAGGCGTCTTATGTGCATGGCGGCCTCACGTTGGTTGGCCAACAAGATATAAAATGGTGAAGTAAACAATGGAAACAAACGCAATATAAAATGGCGAAGTAACAAAGTATGAAACGTAATCATAGTCCAAAAACACATACAAAATCGAGTGTAGGGCAACACGGACCTTCGACGAAAGCGAAGGCAGGATCACGTGCCATGGAGGAGTAAGCATCCTCTGCTGACCGTCACACCCGCCCGTGAGCCTGTAGTTCGAAACAAAGTAAACGGGGTTACCCGTCGTCAAATCTAGTATGAAAAATGACAGTTCTAACAAAATGTATGAAACAAATCAGTTCAACATTTGACTTAGTGATTACTTTTGTAATCGCAAACAAGGTCATTTATAGCGACCGTAGAATTTGCGAAATGATGACTTTAACGAGAATTCGTTATAACCCTGCAACATCAACTTTTATGGTAGTAGTTGGCCCTCGCTTTAAAAAATCAACATTACGCATGGCATGCCCTTCGTATCGAATCAACTGAGATGACATACACACCATAAGAGGTGATAGTGGTAACATTACTAACACAAAAAAGGAAAGTTGACAATTGCAAAGTCAAGTCATTCAACGTTTATCAATATAATGTAGTTGTCAGTCTGCCATTAGAGTCAATATTAAAGTAAAATATCCAAATTATGAAAGCACATCTGTTCAAGATTCTGTGGGGTCCTTTATTTCAAAAGTTCGTCAGGATATATCAAATGGACTAATTGTGAAAATTATGATTGTTAATTGATAAAACGACATCGTTCCTATATACCTATAAGTAGGTTGAAGGACACGGGCAATTTTTTGTTTTTATCCCAGTTAACAGTTTTTCTGAACAAATTCTGCTTCATATGAATATAAAAAAAGTCTGCAATAATGGGCACATTAGTACCCATAGGAATACCAACAGATTGTGGGGAAGACTGCGTCTCCAAAGACTACATTAATATTATCTATTAAGAAACCAAGATGCCTCTTAATTCTTCCTTCAGAGTACTCATTGTGTGGGCAAGTGCAGAGTGGTTTCTGGACAAAAATAGTATCTTTGTTTCCATGACCAGAAACTGTATTTCGGGTGCCGTTTTTTGTTCAAAAAGCAAATTATCAATTTATCTGAAAAAAGCTAGATTTTAAATTTATCGTGGGAATTGTTGTATATAGTGTGGGAAATCATATTGTTTTGATGGCAGTCAATTTTAGAAAATCTCGTGACTTTGAGTTTTCTATAAGCTCTTTAGAGTTTTCTGAGAAATCCACTAATCTTGATTGACACCCACTTCTGGAATATGTAGTGAAACCAGTAATCTCTGAAGTGATCTTTAACAGCTGTTATAAGTTTGTTAGTAGTAAGGATAGAGGCTTGCGAGAGCACTTACTGGAACCAGCGATGTATTCTTTGTTGTGTAAGGATCTTATGCAACTTTGGAATCCAGTAAAGGTTATGGTAATTCAAATAACCCGAAAATCGCAATAAACTTGAGTGTAGGCAAACGGATCTCTGAACAAAAGCGAAGGCAGCGGACCAGGTGCCATGGAGGAGCAAGATCCTCCGTTGACCGTCACACCCGCCGTTAAGCCCTGTAGTCGAACAAGTAAACGGGGTTACCCGCCCGTGATACAGGTAAAATAACAGTCGAACAAAGTAATCAACATATAATTAGGAAATTTAAAAATCGCAAAAAAGGTCATTATAGCGACCGAAAGGGGGGGGGCAAGATCCAAGAAACTAACTACATAGCTTTTGCCGCCAAGACGTGGAAATAGGAGTTCCAGCGTGATGATAAATGAACCCGAATATCCACACATTAAATGAATGTTGAGGAAACTGGTTCGAAATAAAGAAAACCATATAAAACAAGATAGACACGATAACGATTTGGCTGAGTCACCTAGTTGCAATTAATAATGTAATAGACCATTCTTAAACGCAAGAGGGAACGGCCGATCTATGCCATTCCAATGGTAGGGTGTTAAAGGTATCTAATTTCCTCAGTCCAAGACCTGTACAGCTTGCCTGGGCACCCTGTGTCAAGTCAACATTGCTTGCTGCGCCTATACGATGTGAATGGAATTTAAATTGGCTGTCAATGCTATAATTTCATATTGTTTGTTAGGACAACACTGATGAAAATTTATAAACGGGTTATATAGCCCGTATCAGATCAAAACGATGGCCTGCGGCATTTGAAGTGATCGGCGTGGCCACAACCGCCAGGATATTTTTGGTGGCCGAATAAGCCCAGGGGTGCCGTAACCACGGTTGGTGAATTGAATACTTGATGCGTAACTCAATGAAAGTAAGCTGTACAGTTAGGTGCGCATTGTTGACAAATTTGCTTAAGTTGAATTGCCTTTTGAGAGGACCAGTTCCCCAAGCCTATAACGCATAATTACCCGGAGAACCTCTGCCTCCGAGATAGTCCTTGTGGGTCGTGGCACCAAATGCAATTTGAAATCCATGTGAATTTAATATTCCGAAGGATATGGGAAGGTGCCAGAGGTTTGTCCGTCTCATGAAAGTTTGCCCAGTGGGAAATGGCTGGT
>CAJDSM010023147.1:0-28400 GCA_903981925.1 Ostrea lurida
CAAAATTTGCCTTCCTTTGGCGATATTTGAGTGGACGCGAAAGTTAACTATTTAGACCTCCTAATTGGCAACCTGTGTAAAACTTTTAACTTATTGTTGCCCCATTCGTTGATTTGCAAGTTCAATCTGCAAGTTGATGATGCTTGCCCTTATTTGACAAACCTTGGGGGAGAGATTTCTTAGATGCATTGCATTTCAGATATGATCCCTGCCTCGTCCAACATTCCATGACCTAGACATGTGCATTAACACTTATAAAGAATCTGTCGCTACATTTGCATTTTTTACCGTGACTTTTATTAATTTTAAAACAGTCGTGGAATGTTTATTAAAACATCACTTTTGTAGCATGACAAAAAAACCATAATAAACAGACATTGACAACCATAGGGAAAGCTGGACCAATGTTTACTAATCAGATGAGCTTAAAAAAAGTTATCCTAGCCATATGAATTATCTTACTGATTTATACCTATGAGTATCACCTTCAAGGCGTTTCCTGAATGTAGATAAAATATTTTAAATTTAACAAAGAAAGATTTTATATAGTATTGCACCTACCTGACCTCATATTTTTGCACATCCCTTTGAAATTATGCTTGTATTATTCTACTGTCGTGCTTATTGTAACAACTCAGAGTAAAAAAATTTAGCATCACAACTGCAATATTATACCCACGAAGAGTGGGAAAGGTAAAGAAAATCGATAGCATGAATTTGCATCGAAATGTAAAGGTTTATATGAAGCAAATGGTAAGTATGGGCATGTCATCATTTGAATAGATTACAATGTATACGTACCGATTTTAGTTTGTGCAATAATTGGGTGAATAAAAAAAGGTGTAACATAAACACGCTGTACAAAGATGGGGACTCTTGATAAAACATTATTACTACTAAGTGATATCACGACCTTGACCTTTGAGCTTCATCGACCTTTCTGAACAATAGGTCATTTTCCTCTACATCATGGTGATCATTGTACCAAAGGTTGTAAGAATCATGTACATGTAATGCTTACGGTTCGGTTGTATCCTGCTATCTGTTTTCCTACAAGTGACACACGACCTTGATTCAAAGCAATTATATACCTGAGTTGTATAATTCTTGGAGCTTACGTTTTGGTCTGTATCCTGCCTACAATAGTTTACCTACTAAGTGATACTAAGACTTTGCCTCTTTGATCTCCGACCTACAAAACATTAGGCCAATCTTCCTCTCATCACGGTGATCATTGTACTAAGTTGAAAGATCCTGATCTGTACGATTCGGTCTATATTTTGCCTTAGACGTTTTTCTACTAAGTGATATTACGACCTTTACCTTTGATCTCAGACCTTCAAAAACGTAGGCATCTTCTCTCATCATGGTGATCAATTGTACCAAAGTTGTTAAAAATTCCTGGAGCTTATGGTTCCCGGTCTTGTATCCTGCCAACAAGGCCCGGAAGACAATTATGGACGGACAACGCTATAACATCAAATACGTCCCGTCTTTGACGGCGTATAATTAAGAACACCTGAATGTAATATTATCCTCATTAAACATTGTCGGTTGTTTTATTTTAATATGCTGTAAAGTAAAAACTTATCACTCATGTCATGTCACAAGTTTGGGGGGTGTGGCTCTCCGATTCATATGGCATGACCGACCTTTAGTTGTTTGTACATAAGAATGGAAACCTAATATTAATTCCATTTATCTAGTAATAGTGAAATGAAGCAAAAACTAATTAAGAATTTCAGCGACCTTAAAGGGGCATGGTACACGTTTCAAGGTAAAAGTGTTTAGATTTATAAGATTTTCATTTTATAATGTTTACAATGCTCACTAGGTATTTCTAAATAATCAGTAAAAAATTTGAACGTCATTTGTTGAGTTATAAGTGAGATATCAGCATTTAACAACTTCTTTGCATGTAAACAAGCCTCGATCCAATGTTTTTGTTTACCTATATTGAAATATGCTAGTATAGCGTTCCATTAAAAGCACGATTTTTTCAAATTACAAGTTCATCTTGAACACCCAATTAATAGTTTTCTATTGTTCTCACATCTAATTTGTTTTGAACATAGTAATTTCTGTGAAGCATTCTTATGTACAATGTAAACAAGGCTCGAGCCTTGTTTGACATTGTACAAGATTGTAAGTGCTCTATCTCCACTTGAAACTCAACAAATTGACGTTACAAATTTTTGCTGACCATTAGAAATATCCATAAGTGAGCATTGTAACATTAGAAATGAAAATTCTAAAGCCTAAGCATTTTTTAGATCAAAACGTGTCCATGCCCTTTAAAACAAATTGTTGAAAGGGAAGTAATCCAAAAAAATTAATTTTTTGGACTGTAAAATTCAAAGAAACAGTAACCCATCATGGAAGAAATAACTCTGACACTTTTATAGCTCATTTCAAAAAAATTATGTCAATTGTATAAATGGTTCAACATTAGTTGATAAATAAGAAGAAGCATTTGAGAAAGCATTTGAAGAAATTGTCTTTAGTAGCGTGTAAAATATACATTTTTGAATGCTTAAACTGTTTCCATATACAATAATTGTTCAAAGGAGTAGGCCCACGAAGAGTGGAAATCTGCCCAAAAAAATGGTAAAATTAAAGTGAAATTTCAACAAATTTTATTCTGCATAATAATAGCCCATGTATGATAGATTATCAAGGGTGATAAAATATTTTGGAGTTTTGGCATTGTCTATTATAGATTAATGCCCCAAACATCATGAATTATCATAAATCATCCAAAAATTTGCTTATAATCAACCAATTTTTGTGATAAAAACGAACATTCGTTATGAGCACAGGCTTGGACAAAAGATGTTATGAAAATTCGAAACGTTCCTGCATCATATTTAAACTGACAAAAAAAAAATTGGTCCATAGGTTTGCTCTATAATTTTTTTTTCGTTTTTATCACAAAAATGTGGTTATTTTAAGCAAATTCTTGCATTTTCTGATAATTCATGATGTTTGGGCATTAAAATCTTAGATACACCAATGCAAAACTCCAAAATGTATCACCTGATTAATCTATCATACATGGGCTATAATTTTGCAGAATAAAATTTGTTGAATCACTTGTATTTTTACAATTTTTAGGGCGATTTCCACCCTTCGTGGGCCTACTCCTTTCCATCACATAAAGTACATACCGGCTTCCTTCTCAGACCAATGCTGCAATGACTTCCGTTTCTCAAATATAAAAAGACCTGACGAGTTATCTTTCCTTGAAAATGGCGTTTGTTAGAAACGCTACTTTAGTAGATTTTCCGCTCTTCGTGAAAAAATGGCGGCTACTGGAGATCGGGATCGATATTACTTTAACTATTGTAAAACTAAAGCCAAAACGGATTTTTTACCCGAAGTGCCCTGACGGGTATGGTTCTAATCTCGGTTGAGATTCAGCTCGGCTAATATTTGGACTGACGCCTCCACTGAATCTCGGAGCAGTCCTTCATTGTCTGGGAATAAGCACTCGGCTTCGGCCGGCTGTATCAAGTATTGTGCACTTAAGTACTTTATTTACCCCCCCCCCAAGGAGCTAGTTTATAAAATCGCCGACATGTATTACTTTATTATGTCCCCCCCCCCCATGGTGGGGAAACACATTGTTTTTGGGTCTGTCCGTGTGGTCGTCACAAAGTTTGTCAGCGCAAACTCCTCTGAAACTACTTATCCGATTTTTAAAAACTTTATATATGTATGTAGCAAAGAATCATATGTGAGTTGTGCATATTACCAGGAAATTTTGATCCTCTAATTTTTGTTGGCGTTATGCCCGTTTGAACATAGACATTTGCCTTGAATCATCATGAATGACCTTGTCAATCTTATCCAATTTGATCGGTCCATTGAAAATAAAACAGCATGCACTCAGAACATTCAAAGATATCCAAATTCCACAGTCATAGAGTACATGTACTATGGGTTTAATGGGATTATCAAAAACATGCACTGCAGATTTTACATCTGGGTTTAAAGATGAACATTTTGTAGTTTTAAAGCCACGGTATGCTTTTACATGGGTAAAGTTCATCTTGTGTAAGAGAAAAAGTACCAAATGCTGTGAAGTGAAAATGGTATTAATAAGAAATAGCACAGTCAAGAATTACATATAATGTACATCAATTTTGTGAATTTATAATAAAGGATCTATCAGCTTTATTGAAAATCAATATCTTAGTCTTTGCAACACCATTCCTTACATACATGTACAGATACCATTATTTGCATGTCGGGCAATAAAATTTAAGAATTGGAAAGTATTTATTAATTTCATATCAATTGCTGACAAAGAGAAAAATGGCATTATTCATTAACAGATATAGGAAACAGGTGATGAAATATTTTAGACAGAGAAAGCATTATGCAATGAATAGTAACTCTGGCATCATTACGTTTGCATGTGAAAAAAAATTAAACATTCACTGAATATTTACAGCTACAAAGAAAGCAATGATTGTCAAGCTATTGATAACAGCGACAGTGTACCCAAAAACTCTATCAAGCTCCGTCGCTAGCTTCTTCCAAGAATCCATTTGGTTTTCTTCTGTTTCAAATATGGAATCAATCTCCCCAGTGACGTCATCCTTCACGGTCAAACGTTTCAACATCCATAGATGCAAGACATTCATTTTTGCATTCCCTGGTTTATGATAAATGTTAATTACAAAGACTTCAAGTACAATGGTAATTCCGCTCATTAGTAGATGCATTGTCATGCATATTCCAAATACAAATATTTTTTCGCCAGACTTTGGGACAGTTTCACTAATTATTGTCATCAAAACGGCAAAAGTAAGAAATATTGCCATAGTCATGTTTATTTTTTCACCGGATTCTATCGGAACAAGGAAACAAACCATATTAAGAACAGACAGCATAAGGATGGGTAAAATCGTGTTACAGATGTGGAAAAAAGGCTGTCTTTTCACAACAAGAGTGAACGCTATCTCAGTGTAATTTTTTTCATGCTTCAATTTTTCCTTTTTAATAAAACTGCGTTTTATTTCCCATTCTTCATTGCGCGCATAGTTACTTAAATCTACTGTTTCTGACCATTGTTTTAACAGCACATTTTCGTCCTCAGAATAAAGAGTTCCGATTCGAATCGAACAATTCTGGGTATCGAATGGATACATGCTGATATCCAGATCACATCGAGTGTGAATTTCTTTATTCCACCATATTGTAACTCTTCCTCCGTGGTCAACCAATACTTTACCAAAGCGGGATCCAATATTGCATTTGTTATCAGAGACTTCGTTCGCAACACAAATGTCTGGAATCCAAACACTTTTCTGTGGAACGATAATGGAACTTACATTTCCGAATTCAGTTTTGTTCCAAGCAAGCTTGCTGTCTAACCACTGAAGGTCGATCCATACAGTGGAACGTAAAATCTGCCGCGTCTCCAGAAGGGAGTGAATGGCAATTACATTGATGGACACATGGACTAAGACGGGACCTTTGTTTTTGACCTTTGGTCTAACGATCGAGTTGTAATTATTTCCCTCGGGGAAAAGCTTTTCAAAAAGGCTATATTCGGAATGGTTTGACTGGAGCTTAATATTTGCTTGGCAACAAAGGTGCTGTAAAAATAGCAAGATGACAGTCAGGACTACACTCATAATTGCAAAGTTTCACTTTTATAATTTAAGTCCTGCAGCGCACGTCTTCTTTGAAAACTTTTGTTTTCTTTAACAACACTTCAGTATACTCTTTCTCTTCGCGATATCGCACCGTATAGAATTCTGAAATTTGTTCAGGATGTAGCGTCTTATCTATGAATTTATCACACGCAGAGAGCAGAATGGGTATTCGCTGAAAGACGCAACAAATTTTATCCCTTTTTCTCTAATGCACAATTGAAAAGCTTATTAGAAGACTGTTTAACAATCGATGGTGGGCTACATATATATCTTACATAATAATATTAATAATACATACATGTATGTATTATCAAGCATAAATTTATACACTGGATTCCATACTGTACAGGTTTGTCAATGATGACATTTTACTGAATTCGCCACAAACTAGCATGTCGTCAGTCCCAAGGGAAAATTGTCATCAAGATGCCCTTCATCATTCGAAAAAAAAAAAATTCAGGGACAAATCTAACACATGTTAATTTCCTAAGGTATATTGCAAGTATTCAACATGGAGTTCATCTGATCAAAATCTATTTTGAGAAAAGGAATGATACTAAAAATCTTATGATCTTGCTGTATCGCCGGTATAATCCATACAAAATATTTAGAAATATTCATTGATAAATGCAGGTTATTTCATAACTATTCTTAAGTTGTGGATTGTTTTTTTACTAGGTAAACAACAATCTATTGAAGAGGTAAAGTTTCTAATTCAAAGCAATTTAAAAGTATATTATAACAACGAATGTCAGTCCACTGGAATAGATAATGTTACCTCCTAAACTCACATCCGGGATCCGAAAGCAAAACCTATTCGTACCAACAAATAATCAATTTGCTCCCAAAAAGAATTTTAAACGTTTGTTAATTCGCCCGAACGAAACACTGAATTGTCCTGATGAAGGATTAAAATACATTGTAAGTTCGAACGAAAATCTGAATTTTCAGAAGGAATTGATCTGTCGACATGACAAATTTAATCCTTTTTGGTGGCCTAGTGGTTAGGTCGTTAGAATCTCGACCGAGAAGTCGTGGGTTCGAGCCCTGGCCCCGGTAGGGCCGACGTTGTGTCCTTGGAAAAGGCACTTTATACAAATGTCCTCACTCCACCCAAGTGTAAAAGGGGTACCTGGCTATAGACAGTGAAAGATATTGTCAGAATGTTTGTGTTCTAGCGCCTTATGGGCAACGTGCACTGAGAAAGATTCTGGATTGTTATTCTTATTAAAAATTCGACCATTCATCATAACGAGGAACTGTTTTGTCCAAAGGATTAAATTATTTTTTTTATGACCATTTTACGTCCGAGTATCAGGTGTAAAACTTAGAAAAATGGATAGTTATTGAGGAATATTCGCATGTTACAAAATTTGCTGACGAAACCATTTTCTTATTACCCTAAGCTCTATATACAATTTTTTTTTAAAAATATGTAAGACCTGAATATGCACTCTACAATGGACTTTAACAATCACAGAAATAATGATGATAAAAAGACTGCATTATTGAATTATATAACATGGTTATTTATTGAATGAAAATAAGATGACATACATGTAATTATTCATTGTATGCAAATAATATATTGTATGCAAATTATAAAACACTTTTTATTGAATGCAAATAAAAAAAAAAAAAAATTGTATTGAATGCAAATAATGCAACGTAATTACTAGAGGCAACCAGGCACACCTTAATGGAGCTGAGCATTAAGACAATGACGCATACGGTTTTACAAATTCTCATCAATTGGTCCCGAGGGTTAAGAAAAGATAAAATAAAACTTTGGGTCTTCTGTGAATTGAACAATAGAATAATTGATTATCTCAAAATATCGACAAATCATGACTCCATTGAATTACTTGAAAATCAACTTCTTCAAACTAAACACCAACACACAATAAGTGCCATTACTCAAAAAACACCAAAATCTCAGGAGATATTTTACTGAACGCTATAAGGTTATTGTCTCCTGTGTGTCATGAAAAGAAAAATCAAATCAACTTTTGGCAGGCCATGAAAATCGAGCAGTGTCCCATTAATATGTTATTGAAATAACATTAGATGACTACAGTGTATTTGTGGTGTCCCGGACTCTGCTTTGGTATTGATCGAAATGATTTCAATCATCAGACCATTAATATAATGCAAAACATGTCTAATTGTTTATCCTTTACCCACAGGTCCGGTAAACTGATGAATAGACTGAAATTAAGAATACGTTTAGTTCTTGCCACAAGAACCTTGCTGTCAATTTTGCATGTGTTCTTCAAACATACCGATTGTATCATATCCAGTCTTTATATAAAGTAAATTAACTTTTCACACGTGTAGATTTTCTATATCAGTGACTATTTTCATATTTTAATCATACACATATTTAAACCATCGCAGACTTATTGTATCAAACCAATGGCATTCTTAAAATCGGTATGTGGGCTACATAATCATACGATGACCTTTCCATAAATCATAAAATTTTATTAATTATCATCATAATTATTTACAACTACTCACCGTTCATACGTTTAATTCACAAAATCATTCTACATTTACAGTTACGAAGAACAGAAATATCAGTAAAGTGTTTATTATAGACACGGCGTATCCAAACAATCTGTCGAGTCCCATGGCTAACTTTTGCCAAGGATCTGTCTCACACGCAGCAGACACAATTTGTTCACTATCGTTTACTGACAGAGGATTAGGTTTTTCGTTGTCGTTTTTGTCATTTCGAACAAAATGTTTGAGCATCCACTTGTACATCTTGTTCATTTTTGTATCTCTTGGTTTGTAGTAAATATTACTAACGAGAACTTCCACGATAATAGTGGTCCCACTCATCAACAGATGCATGGTCATGAAAATTCCAAATTTAAAAACGTGTTCAGAAGACCTAGGAACTGTTGAACTTATCAAGGTCATGAAGACGGCGAAGGTGAGAAATATTGCCATTGTCATGCCTATTTTTTCACCGGACTCAATTGGAACAAGGAAACACACCATATTTAAAACAGAAAGCAGAAGAATGGGAAGCACAGTACTATATAAGTAAAATAACGGTTTCCTGTCAATAACAATGAAAAATTGCAGCTCGGTGAACTTCTTCTCGTTATCTAATAGAATGCTTCCAATGGTCGTGTTAAAGATGTCCCATTCTTCACTTAATACATAGTTACTTAAATCTATCTCTGCAGATTTATTGATGAGTTTGAGTTTTTCGTCTTCGGAATACCAGGTTCCAATAGTAATGAAACACGTTTGCCTATCAAACGGATATCTACTAATGTCCACATCACATCTTGTATGCACCTCTTTGTTCCACCATAGTGTCACTTTTCCAGTACTCTTAAGCAGTGCTTTTCCTTCCTCAGATTTAAGCAAACACTTATCATTACTGACCTCATTGGCGACACAGATGTCGGGGATCCATAGTTTATCCTGTGGGACTACAATGGAGTCAATGTGATCATACTCGCTTTCATTCCAAGTCAGATGTACGTCTGTCCACTCCAGATCTATCCACACCGTGGTCCGCAGAGTCTGGGATCTCTCAATCAACGAATGCAGCGCCACCAAATTAATGGAGACATTGACAACAATCGCGTTTTTGTATTCCAATGTTGGTCGCACATTGGGGTTGTAAATGTTCGTTTTTCTGTTAAATAGTTTATCAAACAACATATACTCTGGATGATCATGATGCTCAGAGGTTATTTCAACAGCAGTATTCATTACACAATGATAGAGTATAGCGATTAAGTAGCCTGCTCTCCTCATATTGCTTTGAAGATGTAGTTGTCAGCACTTCAATGTTCCCCCTTATGTATCCTAATGTTGCATAACTCTAGCTTCCTTATCTGTGCAATAGGCGTAATAATTTTTTTTTTCGTAGAATTTCGACCGATATTAAATCTATCTTCGAAAACCAGCCACTTCTGGAAACTACATCTGAAGATAAACGAAATTTAAATTCTTTGAATAATAGTATTGCTTTTAAAGTGAAATGATCAAAACATACTGAATTATGTTTATATTTTCTCGTTATCAAATATGATAATATAATTAAAATAAAGAAGAGTACGTATATTCTATACTGCTGGTTCGAAAAGATAAAGAATTAATCATTAAACGGAAGACTTACAATTCTTTGAAACCAAGTGATTAGCCATGTTTTCATTAAAAAGATTAACTAGGCTACAAGAAACAACCACAGCACGTAGTGATTTGTGAATTTGGTATATACACATAAAAATAGTAGACTCTCACTTACCCCAAAGCAAACAAAGAAATTAATCATCCATCATATATTTTCCATCATTTTTTTAAAGCAAAAAATGCGATACTCTTAATCCGCTGAGTAATATGGCACTTGTAATCTCGGAGGAACGCAATATCGAAACACTGTTCCAAGTCTCGGCAGTGCGACCTCTGGATAATGCTGGCAGGTCTTACAATGACTCGACAGGCTATCCTATACCTCGCCTTCCTTGGTATCACTTTTTGGATAGTGAACGGAAATTTACATGAGTCTTTTATCCATCGTACAACCCTTGCATCAGACCGGTCAGAAATTCGACCACTCCCATTACAGTTGAGATCAATTTGGTTCTACAAAGTGTGCATGGTTTGGACGAAAAATGCCAGATATTACAGTCATCTGTTGGAATCCAAATGACCTGGACTGATGAATTTCTGTCGTGGGATGCTAGGGACTTTGATAATATAAACGCCATTCTTGTACCGTCAAAGAAAATTTGGACACCTGATATCTGTGTAGAAAATGATTTATCAAATGATAAATGTATGACTGGAAATTCAATTGTTCAAATGAACGCAAACGGTAAGATACAATGGTGGCTAAATAAAGAACTGCGAACCAAATGTGATATAGATATAACCAAGTATCCGTTTGATCACCAAAGCTGTGAAGTACGGATCGGGACGCTGTATTCATCTGACCAGCAAATTCTGATTGAATCCAAACTTGATTTCACATCTTTATGTCACTTTAATGAAAATGGTGAATGGAAATTACTTGGAAAAGTCATTGAAAACGTTCAAACTGCATACGATCAAAGGAATTTCACAAGTATTGGATTTAAATATGATTTTAAACGCAGTGTGTCATTCCATGTAAATAATATAATAATACCATTGATAATTCTAACGTGCCTGAATTTAGCTTGTTATTTTATTCCGTTTGACTGTGGATCGAAAATATCGGCTTCCGTTGATGTGTTTCTTGCCTTTGCCTTGCTCTTGGTCGCAATAAACGATAACATTCCGTCATCTTCTAGACACAACTTCATTTTAGGATTGTTCATGACGTCACAGTTAGTTTTTAGTGCAGTAACAGTGATTGTTGAAGTTTTTCTGGCCTTTTTATATTTTTACAACTCGGATATCTCGATGTCTGTTTTTCTCCCTAGAATATATTCACTTTTTCATAAAAATGAAATTCCAAAACAACGGCGGGAAAACAGAGAACAAGAAGACACCGTTTGGAGCGAAAACTCAGAACTGCATTCCATATACTCCGATAGAGGAAGCAGAAGGCACCGAAAAAGAACTTCTACAACAACGTCATCAGTGCGTTCTAAGTGCCCCCCTCCGTTTGATTATTCTCCCCCATCATCTATTAACTGGGCTTCATTCACTATGGATCTTGAACGAAAAGCATTTATTGTAATGTTAAGTTTGAACATTATAAGTTACATAATTTGTTTGAGGTTCTTTCTTGATTAAGGTATCGTATGTTATAACATTTTGCAATACTTTTCTCTACATATTTTGTCCGACGGATTTTAACTGGTAATAATAAACCTGTACAGAAAATAGGCCACCAGGTCATGTTCACTGTAAAACATTTTACATCATTTGTATGTACATTTTAGTTTTTCAATTGACCCCCATGTACGTTCATGATATAGATTATACAACTATCTTTCAAATCAAATTATAATCTTGAATGCTTTACCTGGAAAATCATGTAACAGCAGGCGCGGATCCAGAAAATTTTTCCAGCGGGGGGGGGGGGGTCAACCCTTAAGTATAAACTGTGGAAGTGCCAAAATGAAAAATAACTAAATTTTTTCAAATTTCCAAGTAATATTGGCGATATTAAGCTTTTGCAAATTCCAGGGGGGGGGGGGGGGGGGGGGTTCCGGAACCCCCCCCCGACCCCCCCTCATAGATCCGCGCATGAACAGTATTGTACTGAAGGGATCAGTTCAGTTGTATAAGATATGAAGCGAAGATTACTATACGTCTGCGCCTTTTTTCTTCATCTACGGAATTCAATTCAATTTCAACTGCTGAAAAGTAGAATGACTGAAATAATTCAGACAGAGAGAAGAAACAATGAATTTTTATTGAAAACATTACGCTATCTTCAGGCAGATATACCAAAATGAATCATAATTCAAACGAAAGCGAAGTTACTAACCCAAATAGTGGGATAAAGATTGTGACGAATCAAAAGGAAAGGAGATTCAAACACTAAATATGCATTGGTTTGATAAATTGATGTTGGTTTTAAGTTTATTTTATTTCTATGGAAAAAAAAATTGGATCGAACTCAATAAGTTTTGGAATGCTTGATGACTAACAAATATAAAATACCAATATAAATAGCAAATATATATGCAGATCATAAATATTTCCTTCAATCTTGCCGAGCATGAGTCATATGTCGCCTTTTGAAGCGCAGTTTCATTTTACGTTTTTAAAAGTGAAAGATCTTCTGGAAATATTTTTAACGGTTTGAACTTGTTATCTTTGATTAATATGATGGTATATACGTAATTTAATTTTTACCGAAGAACCGGGCACTGCTGGATAATTAATTGAAAATGTGGTGAAGCTATACCGCATGTAATATCTCTGGAAAAAACCCAATTATTTGAGAGATTTATTAAAAGGGCATGGACACGATTAGAATTGAAAGTTTTCAAATTTCATTTTTCTAATTTTAATGTTTACAATGCTTAACTAAGTTATTTCTAATGATCAGCAAAAAATGAATGTCTGTTGTTGAGTCACAAATGAGACACAGCAATCACAAGTCTTGGATCGTGCCATGATTTATTGCTTTACAGAAAATATCATGTTTAAAACAAAACGAGATGTGACAAACACTAGAAACTGCTTAATTATATTCAGAATTAACTTGTAAGTTAAAATATGTGCTTATACAAATTTCCTCATTCCTTTCTTGATTTTGTGCAATAAATCCTTATTATTATCATGTACATTGTATTTACAGTCTTCGGGCAATACACTTCCTCTCGATTGTGATTGGTAAAAATGCATGATTTTATTTCACCAATGAAGTTTTGTTCAACGCAAGGGAGATAATTAGCTGGTGTGCTAATCTACGTACGACTTAACAATTTTGCAAGTTTTTCAATCTTAAAAAAAGGAGAGAAAACGAAGAGAAAATTGTATCAGTACGCAAGCGGATCTAGCATCTAGGGACCATGCAGTATTTCTCACCGGGTAATACGTAGAGAAAAAATAAAATCCAACGATGACTGAATAATTATCTACATTTATCACACTTATAATTATTCAGCCATCGTTGGATTTTACTCTTCTCTCTCTCTCTTCTCTTCTCTCTCTCTCTCTCTCTCTCTCTCTCTCTCTCTCTCCTCTCTTCTCTCTCTCTCTCTCTCTCTCTCTCTCTCTCTCTTCTCTCTCTCTCTCTCTCTCTCTCTCTCTCTCTCTCTATAATTTATGTCTCTGGCACCTTTTTAATAACTGCATCGAATACTATGAAATGTTTTTTTTTTCCATAACAGACACGCATTGCAGATACACAAAAATTAGACAAATCAATCCTTAAATAAAGTTTAAGAAGTGTAAATTAGTTTCATGTGATAAATGCAAACACAAAAATAGATTTTTATTGGATTTTAAAATTACATGTGTGGATGGAAATGAGCAACATCATGACAGAGAATCGCATTCACTTCGAGTGAAACACTGGGAACATTTATGGACCCCCAGATGAACCCTAAATCGAGGTAGAACTCAACTGTTGCCAAGGAGTAAACATCCCCTGTCTGACTTACAAGTTGCACCATTTGTAAATGCTCGTGCTATATGATTTGAAAAAATGACAACGACATGCGAATTACAAATACAAAACCGGATGGAACACTTGCTAGGGATACAATTTGCTGAATATCTTGTTCACTTTCCTGTAAATCAATGAGGAATTTGTCAGTGAAAAAATAGATTTCCCATCCAAATTATCCACACAAAAAACCATTGTCCTATGTCCTGTCGTCATAAAAAAAGTTTGTGTCCCGTGCTTTGCACTGGTCCCACCCCGGTGATAAATATTGCATGATCCCCTAGTTTTAATTACACTGAACGCTTCTAAAATTCAATAAAAAGCAGAAATGGGTTTTCTGTACGCAAGCCTTAAAAATCGGGGCAATTCAAAGCTATTTAGTACACTTTGTTTCTTGCTACGTAAAAAAAACCCCCACCACCCGAGCATCTATTTGAGGAGAAAACATACTTCAAATACTATGTCTACTTCAAGGTCATACTAGAACTCAACCAGTTAGTTCCTTTTTCTCACCAAAAATTAAAATCTTTGTTTTCAGAGATTTACCATTTTAAGTTTCAAGTTTAATGGTGTGGTTGTTTGGAAAAAAAGAAGACGTAAATACCAAGGGCACCTGAAGTATGTGTACTACCCCCCCCCATCCCCCCTCCTCATTCTGGCTTTTTTCTACGGCGATAATTTTCCCGATCCCCGAAATTAGTGGATTCATGATCTCTCTTATCCCTATTTCGATTTATGTCAACAAAACACGCATACATTGGTATAGAAGAAGGTAACGATTACAGAAATCGGAAACAGTGATGAGAGTATGCGTGCACACATTTCAGAGAAATAAACATCTGAAGTGGGTAGTAGTGTCCTCAGTCCTCACACCCGGTCCATCTCCGGTCAGCTCAGTATATTCCGTTACGCTACAACTCCATATAAATTCGTACGGAAATTAGTACCGGTATGGAGTTTGACCTCCGGTGTCTATGGTATGATACATTTACATTAGCGGATCCAGGATTTGTCCAAGGTGGGGGGATACGTTGAAAGAGGGGACCAAAAAGCTTAAGGTCTGTTTTAAAGTCGAAGTGGGGAGTCCAGGGGGCGAAGCCTCCGTAAACTCTTTGGTTTTGGGGGCTTTAGTTAAAGTTACTTTTAGGTTTGAATATAGCTAAAACTTCTATACAGAATACCGGTAGACGGGGGGGGGGGGGGGGGGGGTGTTCTAAATCCGCCCATGATTTATATCGGTTGGCCCTAAAGACTGGAAGCTTTTATAAAATAGCTATACATGTCTCGACAATTAATTTATGCTTTGATAATATTTCTCTTTCAATTCCAAATAATATCATTCTTGATGTCAGCCAATCACGCAACATCTAGACATTTATACTTCTACTCAATATTGGGTCAACTGCGTCCAGGTCACAGGTCAGGGGGTTTTGTACTCCCAGAGAATATTTGACTAATCACAGTCCTCGTTACAAACTAGTCATTGAGACAAACATTTTGTGGAATGTCATAATTTGTATGATGGTATTAGAAAAAGTTGTGATGAATTAGATTTTTTCAAAGACGGTACCCAAATATAATGAAATATTCCTAAGTGGCTTGATTATGATATATTCCTTGTATCCATAAGAAGTAAATCATTTATGATTAAATCAGCACACTGTCACTACAAATACGCGAATTTCAGTTGTACGTTAGTAAATCAAAACTGAAAAATAGAACTCGGCTATTTGGATATATCGCTTATTTTGAAATAAAGATACGTTCATATTTTACTTTGCTAGTCAAGACGCCGGTTTGTCTCCCAACCAATTTTTTTTTTATGTATTTCACATTTTTCGTCATTTTAAATAAATGACAAATTTTTACAACTTAACATGTTTTTCTGTTATGATTTATGGGAAACAAACAGAGCTGCAATGTTGCCTTGGACTTGCATAGCACGGTTTTTATTACAATGTATAAAGATAATTCCTCTACAGTTTTCTTTTTCTTTGCACTGAAATGTTGGCTAATCTCTTAATCTGAAGTAGTTTAATAGTTTCCTGAACTAATAATAATTTATTTCAAAGAGGTTATTTTAAGTTCTCCACAACAGACTTTGCTATATCATAGTTCAGAGAATTTATAGTCATCAGATAAGATAGATGACCCGAGATCTGCAGGTCTATATCAGAGGCGGTATAACAATATATATCGAATGGGGGTAAGTCTTGGTGTTCATTCAGCACTGTCCAATCTCAACATCAACCGGCAGCAAGTAAACACACCACGGTTTCAAAAGTGCCCCAACATGTTTAATTTCGATACCACTTTTTCATAAGGTTCAGATTTGAATGGATATTTTTCATCATTACATTAGAGTCGATATGAAAATATGTAATTTTTTTTTCTAAATGAAAAAGATAAATTCTTTTATTTTGAGTTATGAATATATATACAGCATAATCAGCTGGCTCGTTGAATTTCAACTGATTTGCATCATCCTGTATACATTGAAATTTGATTGATTATTTACTGTTTTACGTCCCACTCGAGAATATTTCTCTCATATGGAGACGCTACATTGCCGGTGAAGGGCTGCAAATTTAGTCCTGTGCTCGGCACTCTTGGCCTTTGAGCAGTGAGGGATCTTTATCGTGCCACACCTGCTGTGACACGGACCTCGGTTTTTCCGGTCTCATTCGAATGACTGCCCCCATTCAGTCGCAAGGCCGTAACCAGGGGGGGGGGGGGGTTGCACTGGGTGCAAGTGCACCCCCCATTTCAAAATGAAAATGCTAAAACCTCTCAGCTTCCGGGAGCTTCGCCCCCTGGACCCCCTACTAAGGCCCGTTTTGGACCTACTCTGGGCCTCCAGATCCCATGAAAATGCTAAAATCTCTCAGATTCCGGGGGCTTCGCCCCCTGGACCCTCTACCAGGGCTAGCTTTAGACTATGTGGGAGGCTAAAGGAGCCCAAAGACCTCTTGCAATGGCCTTGTGCACCCCCCAATGGAAATTCCAGGTTACGGCCCTGAGTCGCCTCTTATGACACGCAAGGGGATGCTGGGGACCTATTCTAACTCGGACCCCCAATGGGGTGTTTTGTGTGCTTCGTTTACTTTCTTGATTACACAAGAATTTTAATTGTCTTTTTGAAATAAACAAAAGTTTATGGACCTACTAAAAGGTACTAAATGTTGATTTAAAGGGACTTATTCACAATTTTTCTTTTGATTTTCACTTTAAATGATCTAAATGACGGGGGAAAAAATTAAGGTTTTACATTATGAAAGAAATTTATAACAGAGAGTTTGAGATTAAGGTATATTATTATTTTCAAAATTTTGAACACGTATGGTTCTCGATCTAAGTTTATTATATTTTTCGCTTCTCAAATATCCTTTAGATAAAATGTGCCATTTCAAAGTTTTTAAAATTTGTGATTGTGCAAAATGAAGATGTATAAAATTCATTACAAAATAAATGTTTCATTTGTTTAAACATAAAATGACCCGAGTCTTGTTTACATAACATAGATTTAAAGCTCACACACCGGGGGAGGGGAGGTATTCTTCCTATACCTTGGTATACACAGACGTGCCGCTGGAATGTGTCGCTTTTTAGACAAATCAAATACTAGTATAGCAATGGGATGCAAGTTTTGTCAATCTGTTATAGATCTATCAATGGGTATACTATTTGACATGCCATTACATCAATGGGTGGTAAATTTATCTGCTGGAATGCATCCTCTTGTAATCATGATATATTATGACATTTCCCCATGATATAACAACAACCCGGGTGTTACATTTCTTGCATGGGCAGCAACTATGCATGAACAGGTCACAATATACAATATATGATTGTGTCAGAATCTTCAACGATTTCCGTTGAATGGGTATGGTTTTAAAAATATTGAATATATTAATGGGGTGTTTTGAAAATCTTAGCGGGACGTCTGTACCCAAAAGTATAGGTTGAGACCCTCCCCCCTCCGGTCACATATTGCTCTTATGCTTGACTCCATGGGGAATTATTAAAGAAGACGTTAAATGAACACAAACATCTCATCATTCCGTATACTTGTATTTTTTTCTCTGTAGATGCTAAATCAAACCATTCTGTTTCTATGGAACTCTACAACCTGACAAATCCTAGATAAAACATCTATATAAATAATTCTTTGGTAAAAAAAAAAATGGCTCCTTATATTTTTACGGCACTTTTTCTAACATCGAGAAGTATTGATAAGATGAAAGTTCTAAGAAGACCTCATTAAACATCAAATTTAAGAAAGAATGCAATCAATAAAGTATAACCTGAGAAGAAAAATATTACTTTTAAAAATAGACTTGGCACAAACACCATAGGGAACATATACACCTAGTTTCATGGTCCTAGCCTATTTGTAAAGGCAAAGATAACGAACAGTGATCAATCTCGTAAGTCCCAAATAGAATACAAAAACAAGATTGGGTAAACACGGACCCCTGTATACACCAGAGGTGAAATCAGGTGCCTAGGAGGAATAAGCATCCCCTGTTGACCGATCACACCCGCCGTGAGCCCATATTAAATCAATGTGTGTGTAAAACGGCTTTTAAAACAATTTAATAGAATGACCTTGAAAAATAACAAAAGAATGACCTTGAGAAATAATAGGCATCTTCCTTTCACCATGATAAATAATATGGGCATATTTATAATTAATAATTATTCCCGCTCGAGAATATTTCACTTATATGGAGACGTCACCATTGTCAATGAAGGGCTGTAAATGTAGGCCTGTGCTCGGCGCTTATGGCCTTTGAGCAGGGAGGGATCTTTATCATGCCACTCCTGCTGTGACACGGGAACTCAGTTTTTGCGGTCTCATCCGAAGGACCGCCCCATTTAGTCACCTTTTACGACAAACAAGGGGTGCCGATCTATTCCAACCCGGAGCCCCACGGGGTCTAATCAGAATGAAACTTTGGGAAAGTTTACATTTCAGAGGTAAGTTCTCTTTCAGTTTTTGAAAATTTCCGATTTTTCGTTTCAGTGTTATGGACTTTATTCATAAAAGGGAGGTAACTCAAATATGACAGTGATCACTTTGTGTGGACCATCAATTTGTATTTAATTTTTTCTTTGAACCAACTTTTTAAAATTTTATATAGGTAATTTAATTTTTGATAATAATAACGATGTCAGATTGCAAAACCTTTTTGAGCAATGCCTTTTCACCTGTAATTTGACATTCAATCACAAAACTGTCAGCTGAGTGGGTCCCTTAGAAGTTTTTTTAATAACTGGATCAGCGGAGCCCTCAGTGATGGTATCATATCACTTATCTCTAGTTAGTACTGTTTTGTACCTGCAAAATTAGACCTGTCTTACAAGTTCGACTTTGACCTTGGAAATTTTTACACGTTCGACTTTGACCTCGGAAATTTACCAAGTTTGATTATTCTAGCCTTATAAGTATTGTTGCCAACATACGGACAGATGCAGTGCGTCATAGCATGGCGGGCGGATAAAAATAGCATTGAGAAGTTCGCAGTTTTTCAGCTACTCCAATTTTTTTTCCCCAATCAAATATCACGACCACTGCATTTTGTTGGAAATCTGAAGGAAAAACATGGGTTACTGAACATAATTAATTTAATTAAACAATTATAGGACTCCATAGAACACCAATGAGCATATATTTTTAATTTCTTGACAAATGTAGTTCATGGTAACTTTTCCCGTAATCAGATAATGTCATATACTAGCTGATATACAGTACTAGAAATTTATTCCGGTTTTCACACATGGAATCCAAACTGTAGCTTTTGTCAGTCTTTGCAACTTATTTACCTGTGCATTTATGACTTATGATAGACAAAATTTTCTGAATGGCATTTGGGTTTTTTCAAAATCCCCCACCTAACGCTAGCTGTTTATTGAATGAAAGCTAAGTACAATGTTTCACTCTGACAAGACAACAAGCATCATGATATGAAAGAAACCCTGTGTTTGGTTTATCGCTCAAGATGAGAGATGGCTCTGTTTATTTCAATTCCTATGTAGGTTACATAACACGTAATCTCGCAGATATCAACTCTTCTATTGAACGCTTGGGTGGCACTGCAAGATGTATATACATGTAATTTAAATATCATGGATTGGCTATGTAGATAAAAATAAAAGTTACGAGCGGTTGGTACATGTATACATTAAACTGACATATCAAGGATAATTTGGTGATTGTCGATTGTTTTAGTATTAAAACACAAAAACACGTGACTTCTCAACACTTCACACGACAATTCCGCACTATTAATTAAGACTAGACTGGTTTAAACATTAAAGATTTATTTCTATCATTTAATTTTATATTACAACAACAAAACAATGTCCATTAGACTTTATTTGTTGTTCAGGGTATGTGATCGAAAAATCACTTCAATTCTTAAAAGTGTTTTAACCAATGAGAATCTGCGCTAGGTGATCACGTGAAAATAAATTAAATGATATATTGTACCTCTAAATTTTACGGAAGTATGGCCCATTCAAACTTAGAAAATTGCGAAAATCCTCATTAATGATCTTTTCAACGCAACTCCTCTGAAACTACCTAACCAAATTCAACGAAACTGTATACAGTAAATCATCATATGTAGTTGTGCATATTAGCAGGAAATATTGGTCCCTATAAATTTCATGGAGCCCCTTCAAACTTAGAAAATTTGCAAAAACTCTCATAAATGACATGACCCTTTGAACTAACAATATTTCAAAAATCATCATGTATTAGCTTTTCATTTCAGCTTATTTCAGAGATTCATATGGTTTTTAGGGGATTTTTAAAATACCATGCTGAACTGACAGAAATTGTATTTATTACAAAATTTTATAAATGATCTAGCTGCGAGCGACGCAGGTTCAGACATCATTAGGTCTCACTGTTTTTAAAAAAACAAAATTGGGAAAAGGAAATATTCATATCTATAGTGATCAGTCATTCTATGATCAGATTTATATGTCCATCAAAGACGGCAATATTACGTCATGGTATAGCGTCGTCCGTCAGTTAGGCAGGATACAGACCGAACTGTAAGCTCTAGGATCTTATAACTTGGTACAATTAATCACCATGATGAGAGGAAGATGTCTATTGTTTTGAAAGGTCGGATGTCAAAGGTCAAGGTCGTATTGTTACTAAGTAGGAAAACGTTGTAGGCAGGACGTAACTTCGGAGAATTGTTCACCATGATGAATGGAAAATGTCTATTGTTTTTGAAGGTCAAAGGTCAAGATCGTAATATCACCTAGTATAAAATGTTTTAGGCAAGATGCAGACTGATCTGTAAGCGCCAGGATATTACAACTTGGTACATTTGATTACCATGATGAGAGGAAGATGCCTATAATATTTTTCAAGGTCAGAAGTCAAGGTCGTAGTGTCAGGTNTTGATTACCATGATGAGAGGAAGATGCCTATAATATTTTTCAAGGTCAGAAGTCAAGGTCGTAGTGTCAGGTATGATAGAGACCAAACTGTATTTGGGCTAGAACCATCCGACTTGGTACCTATGCACCTTATGCCAATTAAGTGAAGGATGCATATTGTTTCTGCTTAAATATGAATCCCACTGAAATCTGTACGGGCGTATTATGCCACGTTGGCGTTGCTCTTGTTGAATCGAGGCAGGCTACTTACAAATAAGTTGTAGCAGGGATTTCAACAGTCACGGTTAAAGGCAACATTTCGCAAATTCTATGGTAGATAAAACGATCTAGTTTGTCCATACACAATCTGTCATTTGGTTAAATGCTGTCTGACGTTTAATTTTTATTNAATCGAGGCAGGCTACTTACAAATAAGTTGTAGCAGGGATTTCAACAGTCACGGTTAAAGGCAACATTTCGCAAATTCTATGGTAGATAAAACGATCTAGTTTGTCCATACACAATCTGTCATTTGGTTAAATGCTGTCTGACGTTTAATTTTTATTGCAATTGTTAAGCCATTTTTCACACACTGATTTTGAAAACGGATTACTCCGTTTACGTGACCAAGATAATGGGTTCATGGCGGGTGTGACCGGTCAACAGGGGATGCTTACTCCTTGGCACCCGATCCCACCTCTGTAGTGTCCAGGAGTCCGTGTTTGCCCAACTCTTGTTTTGTATTCTATTTGGGACTTACGAGATTTTGATCACTGTTATCTTTGCCATTTCGTATTTACATTCACTGAACCTTTTTATATTTCTTTTGAAATGTCATCATTGAATACACGTTTGTTGTAAATTAGTTCGATTCACCTGTCCGTTGTAACCATTACTAAATATGGAGCGTTGTCAAGGTCAATGGTTGCATTGGTTGTGTCTTTTAAAGTAGCGAATCAACAATATATTTCAGTACTTAATACTAGTTTTGTATCTTTCAAAAATTCATTGAACTATAATATAAACTATGAAATGTCTTTCTTTGTTGTTTTATTGGTGATAAAGGTAGCAATCAATCATAACTCGCTTACGCGAGTTTTGAATTTTTTCTGCAATGCTAGCTACCTTCTTCACCCGATAGATTAACAAAGAAAGCACTTTATTGCTTTTAAAAATTAATTACTCAGAAACTTCAGTCCAGTCATATATAGGCTATAAGTGCATGATAGCTTGTAATCCTGCTTTAGAGTAGGCAATATATGAGCGCAGTGGTAGGCATTTGTAATTTTGTACCCACCGCGTGTGTAGGAAAACGTCATTTTGAGTCTCACCGTGCATAAGAGTGAAACTAAGGGAGATAACTAATGGGCAACTGGAAATTGCATATTATAACATGATTGTTTTTGCATAATACTGTAATTCTTTAAAAGGGGGGAACCCCGTAAATTCAATGCCCTCGGAAACATATTATTGGATTTTGGAGAGAAAAGCTCGTATGCGTATAGAATGAAAAATAGGACATAAAACAAAAAAACCCACCAAAAATGGTAATATGTAAGGGGTTCATGTTCAATTTAACGTTTACAAATGAATTATACATAACTTGATAAGCATATGATAACATACTCTGTTGTATTATTTTTCTTATGCATTTAGAAATGTGAGTTGTTACGTGCAGTCTCTAGTTTACGAGTCCCGAGTTTTTGGTTTTAGAGCTAGGCATTACTGATGCAGGCACTGCTGTGAAATTCACACATTTGGCCATTTTTTTTTTACTATAATAGTCATCCTCAAGTTTCATGTTCAAATAATTATCATCGTTTTCAAGAGAAAAGTGTGTATAATGAATACTGACACAGTGTTCGTAATACACACAAGGGATAACTCGTAATATCCACAAGGGATAGCTCTAAGTTCTTTGGACATTGATTTATTTTATTGTTAAAACAATGTAACAATTTGTAGCTAATTGTGAATTCATTATTCATGAAGTTAAACACATGGACCATTGATATGAGAACTTTGGAGTTTTGTTAAGTGGTTGGAATCATTTGATATCTGTTTTGACCTGCATTGCCATTCCATACACGGCCTTCTCCATCAAGATGGTTACCGAACGCACCGACATTTCGTTTGATGATTGTTATTTTTCCGCGGTATGGAGATAAACAAAAATCACTGTATTTTAGATTCAAAAATACATTGTCCAGTGAGACGTTCTGCATGCTTTCATGGTAATTCGAGAAATATGGTTGCTTATTATTTTTTAAGAATAGAGAATCCACATTCTTGTTTTCCATGCAGATACTGCAGATCTATACACATAATGTAGGTGCGTTTTATTGTCTGCTATATGACGTGGTCTTGAGTATGAGGTAAACGGTGTTTGTTTTTTTTTTCCGTTTTATCAAACTAAATTTTCATCGACACGAGAGCTATGTAAAAAAAAAAAATCAAATGATAATCATTTCGCAAATTTTACTTTCGCTATAATGACCCTTGTTGCGATTACAAATTATCATAAGTCATATGTTAATTAATTTTGTTTCATACCCTTTGTTAGACTCGTTTTCGAACTAGATTTGAAAAAAAAAAATGGCGGCCAACAGTGATGGACGTTGCACTTCGGCTCCTGATCAACTTCTTGTACAGTCCTCTCATTTGGAGACTTTTGACAATGAAAATGGTACAGTTTGTACCTCTAGTGATGGTTTTCTGACAGATATGTTGAATTGTGAAAATTCGATGGATAATGATGACTTTGCAGCGTTGTTCACATCGAAAAGCGTGAGTACTCCTTACGTGGGTCAACCTAACATGTTTTGTCCCTAGTTTCTCAGAAGACGCAAGATGAGTCAGTATTAAGAGAATATTGACAATCTAGATAGTCAGCTTTACAATTTGCCAAAAGAGGTTTACATTAACAAACTACTTGACTTGTGTTCAAACGATGAAGGTAAAATCTGTTGGTATAGAGATGCATTATGTTCACGTGCAAAAACACATCCAGATTGTCCTACTGGTAAGCTTCTCAATAGAAAAACAACGAAAAGCAGCTCCAGCACTGCAAGATATGCTAAAGACTGTTACATATTATACATGTTTACCCAAGGAGAAAAATCCTGTATAAATGAGATATTTGAAAAAAACAAAGGTTCGTCTGGTGGCACTGATATGTCCAAATTTAATGCAGTGGAAATAAAAACAGCAATGCATTCTTTAGTACAACGAATCGCTAGTTTAGAGAAGGTTGTGTACTCCAGGGAAAACATTATGAATCGTTGACCTCTGACCTTAAAATCACTACAATCGGAATACGAACAGCTTCGTTCCACGTGACGCCTTAAAGCAAATCTATGTCAAGATTCACCAATATGATTCTTATCAAAAGCTCACGTCTGATCATTTCAAGCGTATAGAAAACCGATCATGATGACTACCAAGTGCATAAAGACAAAAGTGTGACGAGTTAAAGAGGCTCTCTAAAATAACGTTGAATTTTTTCAAAAACAATTAAGCGTGCTAAGTCCATCTAAATCATACGCTAGCACGTCATGAACGCAAATCTGAAGGTGTTTAAGTACAGTTGAGGGGCAGTAACCTTGCACAGCAAGACCTTTTCTCGGCCAAATCCTACTTCCTCGTGCACTCCTCATCACGTTACATCAACATCATCCTCTTTACATCTCCAACTTCAAACCACAGCTTCACGACGAGGAGGTACGAGACTTGAATACAAACAGTCAAACGTCGTGTAAATAACCTACGTTCTCTTCCATCGCATTCCCTTTCGTGTACCTCTAACAGTACTATTATTTGGTACGGTTCTACCTCGCCACGGGCTGATGAATCCTGCAATTCCAGGTTTAAAGGCTTTGCGCTCAGATAATAACAAAAACACAGAAAGAGACGAACAAAGGAGTGGATCATCAGAAAAGTCGAACTACAGAACTTAATTATAACGGCAATCATTGCACTTATTACGCTAGGTGACGAACGTCGTTCGGAAAAAACCATCTAAGCATAAAGATGACAATTTTTATTTGGTGTTACCTTACCGAAGTCGCCAGATACTACTTATCGGGCATAGGCAAAGAATCATCAAGAGCAGGAATTGTTAACTTTATCGAACACAAAGGTGTAAAATTAACTCACTAATGTTATTCAAGCCAAAATCCATAGATCTTCTCATGACTGCGAAAGTAAATGTCCATTAGAAATTGTGCGAAATCGTGGAATCTCCTGGCTTTTGGCCCGACGGTGTTGCGGTGCAGGCGTTGGATGGCAACAAAGAAATGGGATAAAAAATGTACAATGCAAAAGCACTCCCGGAGACTGGGAACAATGAAGCTGAAAAACAACCACGACTAATGACTTAGAAGTGTGTCACTCTGAGTTTAATTGGTAGACTTTCCTTTCACATTATCAATGTACATGTACTTACCAAGTATATAATTGATACATTTTATGGTCGTCTGATTGACGGGAATGTAAAGGGGTTTATCTCATCTACCATGTAGTTTGTCCAACAGTTTTAGAGAAAGAAAAATGCGATATCATGGTCATAACGAGCATAAGCTGAAAGAAAACACAAAATTTTACTGTGACAGTATTCACCAAAAACTATGCATCTTTGTTAAAATTGAATCATGATAACGCATCGCACTGTATTCAGCTTTTACTGGGAAGGGGGTTTCCATATGTTACAAGAAATCACTTATTGTTTTCTGTCAAAGAAAATAATTGTTCTAACACAAACCGAATTGTAGGAATTCAACCTTGATGATAATATTGTAACCTGTATTAACTTCTTGGTGTTTTTTGCCATCTGAGAAACTAATATTGATGCATATACTCTGAGCTTAATATTCTAGAAAATTTGATAGTAGCTATATTCCAACTACGGTAAAGTTATCATTGTAGGTGATCTCAATGAGCTTGACTGATACATGTAATATAACCCCATAAGGCTCATTTACTAGCAGACTTTGTCGCAGGTGATTATTGTATGCAACACAAAGACTTTGATTATTGGGTGAACATTTTTCCTTCATACAAAAGAGAACACGCTTGATTACATTTGATTTGATAAACATGTTTCTTAAAATGGTTAAAAGTTATTAAAATTTTTGAAGAAGGGTCCATTTCAATTACTTCCAGACCACTTACCAATCAAAGTCATATTAATTTTGAATTCGAAGCACTTCATTAAAGGGAATTCTACACTTATGTTTTCTGTCAAAGAAATTAATTGATCTAATTCTAAATCAAATTTACCCGCATGGCATAAGGCTACACCTGAATCTGTTGTACAATATAGAAAGCTTGTTGAAGAAAGCTTGCGAGATTTATTAAACACCGAGCTAAGTGATGAAATGGACATTGATAAATTCGTTGATGATAATACTACTATCCTGCGCGGAATCGTCCATACCATTCTCATCCTTCTATCCTTATACACGCCCAGATTGGACAAAATCTGTCAAACATTTGCACACTATTGAACCGACCAAACGAAAAATTTGGATATCTGAAGGAAGACCTCGCGGAATGCAGTTTTCTTCTTATCGTGAGTACAAGCGAGCCAAGCGTCAATTTCGTAATGCTCTTGACGCAGAGTATGAGGACTATATGCGCAAAGTATTTAATGATATTGACCGAGCTGCCGAAGTTGACTGTGTCGTGTTATTTTGGAGACATTGACCAACCGCAGGGGCCTAGAACATCTAGAGTTTATCCTGAGATATGCGATGAAGACGGTGTGATTCACACGGATCCAACGGGTGTAGCAGAGTGTTTGCGTCCTTTCTATGGAAACTTTACACTTCGTTGGATGAAGAGAATTTCGATGACGATTCAAAAAGAATATTGATGAAGTTTCCATACAGGATTTGATACACATAAGTGAGATAGACTCCAACATCATACCAGGAGGCAAAATTACATTAAATGAAATAATCGCCGCTATTGACACCTTAAAACTACGGAAGGCACCTGGATATGATTTGTTAACAAATGAACACATAATACATGGCGGCAAATTACTTAGCTCATGTCTCCTAAAGTTATTCAACGCAATTTGTTAAATTGTTCTTAATGTACCCTGTCAAGCTGGAAACGCGGTTTAATTGTCTCCATTATATAAGGGTGGTAATAAACCAAAGGAGTCTGAACAGTTAAACAACCTGTAGCTTATTGGCCGTGCATTTTTTAAGCTTTTGAAAAGTTATCATTACCGAATCTACGTAACTATGTCTTTACCCAATAAAGATTTTCCCACACAACTCAAGCATACAGGGTAATTCCAGAAAGAATTAGTTTGTCTCGGACGGCGTTCAATCTTCCAAGAAAATATCCACTAACGGAACTAGTAAGTAATGTTTATGAGTGTTTTCTTGATACTAGTAAGATTTGACACGGTCTTGGAGGCCTGGCCTTATGCTTAAGCATATGAAACTTGGAATTACGGAACATTCATTTGTCACTCATCTAATCAAATGTCACCAAAATTAACACTGGTCAATCAATGTAAATCAAATCCCATCTTAGAAGGCTTATCCGGTGTAATCAAGTGTTAGACAAAGGTGGTGCGCTATCTACTTTTTTATACACTGTTTTTCATTAATGATCTATAATGATTACAAAAGAAGGTAGTCCAAATCATGGATACTACTAGTATCCCAGAACGTGTCCCTCATTTCAGCGAACGACTTCAATTAATTAGCAATTTCCGCTAGCGCTTCAGACCACAGGTTAGATAATCGCATACAGCCTATTCAAGCTAAATGGCGTTTACATTCAATGCGTCCCAAACTCTTGCATCTTGCCAAATTCGAGCTAAAGGAATCAAACGTAGACCATTGCATGGCCACATTAGGTCCTTCTAGTAGTGTAATGCCAACAGTCGATACAAACCATCTAGGATATCATCAACTATCAACAATGTAAACTCTCTACAGAACACAAGACAAGCTTGCAACAAGAAGGACGTAAAATCCTTACCTTCGCACTATCCGAATCTTGCACACAGTTATCTATAGCCTACGAGCAACATGTCTCACTTCGGTAGCAAAAACGATGCTACTACCGTCCGGTGCTTTATGCGATGTGAACTTTGGAGGCGGCATATCTCGCTGAGTAACACGGATCAATAACCATTTTCGCAGCATTTATTTGCACATAAACTCACTTAACCTTACCAAAATATATGCAGGTCAATATGTGTGGAAGCTTTTTTCAATGTCTTG
>CAJDSM010023159.1:19243-36461 GCA_903981925.1 Ostrea lurida
TTAGGGGACCATTACTGATCTGGTTCAAGCCGGTTACTCTAATGTCCATGTAGCTGTAACACTGAATTTTAAAAATAAGTTAGGTTTTTGTATCTGTAACCGATATTAACACTTTTTGGTACTGTTATAATTCTTCTGTAATTATTTTTGGTTCCGTATGTCTGTCTGTAATGCATTATAACCTTTGGTCTGTCTGTCTGTAACTTGAACTTTTGCCTACATGGTAAACCCTGGAATCGTCTCGAGCTTAACTTGCACACCACATCATATAGATGACTCTGTACTCTAAGCATAAAAACCACGTAAACCTTACTTGCGTACTTGTCCTCCTTCGATTTCACTCTATTTCACAAAAAGCCTTTTAAAACTCAAACTCTACTGCTCTGCGCAGATCATAGTTCACGGAACAACGTTATCAACGATTTCACACCAATAGGTAACTCACTCCACCCACACTCCATAACTGACACCGTGTGTAAATATAGAAGTCGATATCTCCATTTATATCATCGGCGATATAATGTGAATTAGATAAGATAACTACTGTCATGTGCATAAGCCTATAGTCATTGCCATAGCTCACAACAGCAAAAAAATATCACAATTGTGTCATCCGACTTTCGTATCTCGATCAAATATGATATTCGTAATTCGACGAGATAATTATCCCACTTTCGTATCGCTTACCGTCTTCTAGCACTTAATAGCTCTTTACATGAATTGTATTATCAGTAGGTTCATGATGATACTGTATATTCTCTCGTACACAACATTAACAATCGTAATTATGAGATAAATAATCCACCTTACCTCCGTTCTACTGTACATATTGGCGAGGATTAATGTTATCCACAGATCTCGTACGTTTAATCGTAAATAATTATTATACCGGAGAAACTACTCTGGAATCTCACTTCACCATGAGTATATGTAATACGAAGCAAAACATCTCGTATGAATTAACTAAAGCTCTTGAGTTCTTATCAGATACACATTGATGATGCACACTAGTACTTTGTCTGCAATAACTTTATCGTCGATACTCACACAATGTTAACTGCAATGTTAAAACAAATTATGTCCCGCGGCCCCTTGAAACGCTTTATTTTGTTTGTGGACCCATTTTGGGAACTGTTACAGTGTACTAAACCCACTTAGAAATCGTGTTGCAGCCCTAGCGTGTTTAGTTGTGGTCAAGTCACCTCGAGAGAATGGAGAGCGAGAGATGAGTGACGATAGAGTAAGATAGAAGTCATGACGATGAGAAGAGAGATATCTGAGGAGAGAGTAAGAGAGAGAGAAAGAGAGAGAGAAGAGAGACGATAGAGAGATAAGAGAGAGAGACTAAGAGTAGTGAGAATGGTAGACAGTAGGCGTATATAATGCATTCTTAATATTCCTAAAGATTAGCTTCTAATGGATATTCGACAAATTAATATACCAGCATTAGCAAACTGCACATTCTCTGGTTATTTCGGATATCCTAGTCCCTTATATAACATTAAGAGCTCCATTCCGTCATTTAGAACTCTTAACTGTCTGTGATAACGAAACATCTGTGGCCATTCGACCTGAAAAGCCCCCCTCAAATCACACTATTTATGTCCTCCCGGCGCGATCTATTTGTGTCAACTGGATGGTGATTTTTAGAATCTAACAAAAATTGTTTTTTTGCGAATAGTAAGAACCTCCTGCAAACAGATATGCTAGTAACCACAATGCGCAATGGACAAACCTCTGAACAGGAACATCCTTGCATTAACCCGCTTTGTGTTTACGGTGCTTGACGGACAGGGACGGCAGGGTTCTAATGCTCCGGATGGCCAATCAAACCGATGCGGGTAGGCTAGAGTTAATAACCGGAGTGGCTGAAAACATAAAAGTGCGTTCAACAAAGCAAAAAGGTAGCGATATCAGTTCAAAAATCGTGAAAGAGTGGATCGCTGTGCAAAAGAGAGGAGTTCAATCCCTTGCACTCAGTACAATAGCATCAGGAGGATGAGTGGTAGGTACTATGTAATGTCCGCCATAGTGCACCGGTGGATCTAGAGAAGGAGCTGCGTGCCGAGACCGCCTGTTACCTCCGGAGCCCTCCTCGAAGCCCTCATCACTTTAACACACAAACAGAAGGTCAATATTCTAGAGAAAATGCATTTCACAAAAGTGGCACCGGAAAATGTGAGATCACCTAGATCGAACTCCAGTGTCTATAAAGAGACTTTAGAGCTACACAGAGTTTCAAGGGAAGGACGAGGTGAACAAAGGGCAGGAAGACGAAAGGCGAAAAGACCAAGAGAAAACCCAGAGCAAAAGCTGCCCCTTCGATATCACAGTCAGTAAACACATTAGGCCGTCCTGGTGCCTACTGGCAAGATCTCGAGACAGAGGTTTGGTATGCGCGCAATGGTAGTGTGGAGGTTAAGCCAGCCGCCTACTTTGCGGCAGTAAGTCGAGGGGGGGGGGCATTAAAAAGGTGTCCAGAGAATCTGAGTGGGGTGGGCATATATTGCTCCCACAAGTCCATACTAGTCAGCAGAGAACAGAGAGAACGAGGCAGTGGTTTGAGCTAAGCACTGCAGTGGAACCGCACACATGCAGCATTGCAGCCAGGAACTGGTCAAAAAAACACCAGCGCGGAGGTAGAGTACAACGTGACATCTAGCTCCTAGCAGGCATCTGTGGAAGGAGGGAATACCGAAGCACCGAACCAGATGTACAAGTAATCTGGCCGTCTTCGGACAGAAGTCCGCCTCTCCCGACTGATATACAAGGGCTTTACACTAAATGTAAACATGGTAGTCAGTCTTCGTTGATCTGGAGTGGCATTGTAGATCAATCTCTGAAAAATCAGTCGTAAAGTCGTCTGTGGTGAACAAGGGGCGGAGATTATTTAGTGTAAAGAGTATCCTTGGTCAGTATTACTAAGAAGTCCTATAAGAGCCGACATGTCACAAACACAGGCGGAGAGGAGAAGAAATTATGATATGCATGGTAAGCGGAATTCATAACTATGCCCCAATCAAGAGGATTCGCTGGGAGGACACCCAACTCTACTTATAGCAGGGAGAGAGTAGAGCATAATATTGATCGAAGAATAATGTCCTTGTTTACGATTTGTTTCTAGCGAACCAGATACTGTTAGAAATGAATTTCTGTATCCGCCAGCTTTATATCTTCGGTCCAATGTACCTTGGCAATCATGAGAGGCAGAACCTACACTGACCTGCATTCTTACGGATGAGGAACACCGTCATATCTATGACGTGCTTTGGGGTGGTGCCTGGCGGACCCTGCGGTTGATCAGGAGCATGTTGGAACGGTGGGAATTTAGCTTCTGTTGACTGCTGCTATTCTAATAAGCTAAACTGTTCTATCGACTGGCTCTGGAACTAGAATCCTGACTTGTCACTTTGGTGTTCATGTATATCACACACGTGCACCTTTCTGACTCGCTTACTATGACAAAAGAGGCTGTCATTGCATGATATCAATATATATGACTGGCCTGAGAACAATTCCGCATCTGCCTTCGAATACTACGAATCAACAGATCTCAAACTATGTTGTTTCTAGCACTCAGCCTCTATTATATAGAAACAAATATGATGTAGGAAAGAGTCTTCTATGTCATTGTAATCGAAACATCGCTGCATGAGTACACTTACAAGAGTTAAAAGTTCTCTTCAAATAATTTATTTAAGTAGCTTAATTTCCATGTTAATTATAAATATTTCTGGCCTGATTCGCTAGTTATCAAATCACACTTTTTCAATGTTAACTGGTATTGTGTTTAGAGGTGATACCTGCAAAGAGAAATATATTACATTATGGAGACTAAAAACAAAGAACCCCGGCAAAACCCAGAAATGAAGATGGATGGGGGTCTATGTACAATGAACGGTAATAGGTTATATTTCTTTTGATTTTTTGCTATTTTAAGCGAGTGGAGTATATACATAAGCGACAAGTACTTGAAAACTAGAAATCATTCGCGAATTACGCGCACCAAAACTTCTTCTTCTAAATCAGTCTAATTCCTTGGAATATTGACTCGATGAGATTTTAGACTCTGTCGTCCTACCATCAAAATTTTAACAAATTCTAAATCCATATTCTCCGCTTGTCTTATGTTGAGAGCAGTTAGGGAAGTCTAGCAGTTTTTAATTTTATAACCAGGGACAAATCCAAAATTCATTGATAATAAACTGCAACGTATTCACCCGACGCCTGCGAATATTTAAAATAACTGAAGAGTGTCCTTAGCGGTTAATTAATATACATAAACACAGAGCTGTTTCAATTCTTCGAAAGAGAAACTCTTCAAGGAGGTTATGCTTGTCTTGTTTCTCATATTATAAAGACATAACAGACTTCGTTTGATCTTATCAAATCTCATGAACCCGTGGCTCTTCTGTGGGGGAAAGACGTTATCCAATACCAAATATTAATAGAGCTTACGGAGTATTTCAACAGAATATCTTCTCAACTGTAATCTCGAGCATGTTATTGGAGTCGACTTATATATGTTCGGCCGTTGTATCATATGATTACAATAACTAAAACTTTAGATTAAGGGTAAAGGGGTGGGGACTTATTACAGGTTCTGTCGTCCAGGACCATACTATTACATAACGATGAGTATTCCTTTTTATTATTGGTAACGTTTTTTGTTTTGCGAAGTATATTTAATCGTCTGTCTTATCCGAGTAACAATTCAAAAGATTATATTACTTATAAAGAGAACAGTTTTCTCCTTTGATGACTATAGTACTTTTGGAGCGAAGAGCGAGCGCGTTATTAGTCTCGGTCCTTCCTAATAATTAATAGAGTATTCGAAAACGACCCATTCAATTCATTGTTAATAGTGGAATCAATTCCAACTAACCGAGCACAACCTTTTAAGATATTGAGTCACTACTTTTTATTTTCCTGAAATTTCTTTATTTATTTTATTCATTTTCATTTATCTATTTAATTTCATTAGGGTCTCTGCTATTTTATTGCGGTTCCGATATTTTTTCTGGCCAAGAAACTGAGGAGAGAGGCCAGACTCTTCTTTTTGACACGTTATCGTATACAAATAGAAATAACCAAGAGTTATCTTAGTGTGGATTTTAATAATACATCGTTTACCAATATCTATACAGTATTATTTATATCTATTATGTTTGTTATTTTATTGATTTATATCAAATTCTGTCAACTTTTGACACCAACTGTCTTTTATCACTAAGCTGGTTCAAAATCTCAATTTGTCATCTTTTTGCAGTAGTACTCTTTTAAGCTTTTGACTTTCCTGCATCGGCGCTAGAACGTAGAAGACTATTTGTGGTAACATCTGTGTCCTAACCACTAAACTATAAACGGTATATAATGTACAAGATTTAGCGTAGAACCACTTATATACATTCATTTTAAATATAATCTTACAAATGTATTTACGTCAAACTATTCACTTATTTCGGAGTTCTCTTTCACTTTGATTTACAGCATGATCTTATACAATATGTATAAAATAGAGCTCATAGTGTAATTTGATATTTAAACACAGGATAGATCACTCTCATGATACGACGAGGCGACCCAGTTTCGTAGTGTCTGCAGCGCTGGGAAGGGGAGAGGAGACTCGTTGGACCACTGTTGTCCGGAAGAATAGAAGGGGGGTCCATCCCGTCTGTAACCGCGACGCGGTCACTGGCGGCTGCTCACGAGCCGGAGGCGCCGTCCTACCATAAACCCTCACGAACTATTCACATGAAAGGAGCCGTTCCAGGGGCAGTAGAGGAAACTGGTCCACGTCCTTCCTGCAAGTTTGTTCTATATATCGGGACAAGTGTTGTATCAATGGTGGTATCTCGGTGTTGATCATACATAGATTCGGCCGCGGGTCGCTGGATCGAAAAGTTCAGAGCGTGATAATGTCAATTACCAGTATTTCTAATGTCTAGAGCGATATCGAGGACAAGTTATGCCTATCTTGTGCGTGATAAGGGGATACTGATATAGCTTGTTTAAGCCCTTGTCATTCTGCAGTTCTTTATGGAGACCTATTAACCTGTCAGAGTGGGCATGATATAATATAATTTATAATGAAATTTGTCAATCATAAGAAATATGCAATCGACATTAAAGTTTTCATGTATGTTTGGGGCGGGAAGTGTGTTGTATAATTTAATTGTAATTGTCCTCAACACTCTATGTGTATTGGATATAAATAAATCAATTCTTGCCCTTCATTATAAAGTCATTTAGTGTGTCGTATTCAAGGCATCTACTGAGCTAATGATAATTAGTCTAGTCAAAATGTTGTAATAATTATTAATAATTCAAATAGTTATATTAATAGTAAAATCAAACGGTTAGTTAACCGTTGAAAGCAGTATAATACATTAAAAAATAGCAGTTGAGCGTTGTCGGATAAATGTCCTTACTGATTACAATGAGGTTGTTTTCATATCTAGGGAGGATGATACAGGATGTGTAATTGATTCTGCGTTATGATAGATGATAGTACAGCAATATAGATTATCAACTTCATCTGTCAATCTCAAGAAACTGTCATCATATTGGTTGAGTTTGATACAGTTGTTCCCTTTTTTTTGGGTGAGATTTGAGCTTCTCAGTTGCCTGTTGTTTCTTTTTTTTTCCGATTGTTGTTCTTGTTTTTTTATTTTTTTGGTATTTTTTTTTTTTTGGGTTGGGAAGTATATTTTGGGACGGGTTATGAGAGTGAATGTCAATGGATTTTTATTTGTATTCTGTCTATAATTTACTCAAATACTCTGATAGAAATTGACTAGTGTTCAAAAACTACAGCAAATTCCACATGATAGCAAATAATAATATACAGACATTATGAAGATAGCACAGCACAGTCTCAATGCTCGCCGCTGGAACGTCTGTACTCATCATATTCATAAACTCGTGTTAAGAAGTTCTAGGCTCGAGATCTTTTTGTTGAAGTCGAGACTCGAGTACAGGAGTACCTTTATACGAACCTATATATAGTATGGGCGCAGAAAACATTGATTTCAGTGCACACGTTCTATTTGTCCTGAATGTATAACGTCGACAATATCCTACCTATTTGGGAAACATTAAAATAAATATTTTTACTAATGTATGAACTCTGGATGCGTAAAGGCTTATATCATCTGGTACATGATTCTAAGGTATTATACCGATATCCACCATTACCTGTGTCGGTATGTCTGTTACACGGCAGGCTCTCTGAACATGCAGCATTTATTCGAGGGGGACTTGTTTTAATGCCAGTAACTGCACCAATTCGTTGAGTTTATATCGTAATTAGGAGAGCTGGGAGTAATAATAGATCACATGAGGCCCTCTCCATGAGTCACAATTTAAATTTCAGAAAATTACAGTGCTAGACATCTGTTGGTTGAAATGACGATAACGAAGAATACATTCTCGGATTCCTCTCACATATGGAGGCAGGCCGCTAGTTTGCATGACATCACGGGTCAGCAACAATAGTTCAAAAATTTAACTTGACACCAGACCTCGTCTTGATGAGTCATTCGGTCATATGGAGACGTAGTCACTATTAAGGGAACATGCTATCATGTGAGCATCCAAACTATTGCTGTTGCCTCAATCAGATGTTTGTAAAGGCATACAAACATATTAAATATTGCTTGCGTTAACAAGTTCAACTTAATTATTTGCAGGCATTATAAAAGTATGCCATGGGCAAAATTTGTCCGTGAAACCATTTGCTAATTGGATTCATATCGGGGATTATGCAAAAATGATAAAGTTATTGACTAGTAGCAGTAACCTATATGCCGAGGGGAGACAAATGTTATCCGGAGATAACAAAATAGAAAAAAAAACGTTCATTATGTGTGCACACAAATAAATAACAAAGCGCCCTGCAAATGTAAACAAAAGAGTATAGAAACTGATAATATACATCAGTTTCCCCTATTTGACACTAGACACTAATGCGGATTAAAATCGTGGAGATGTATGTGAAGACGAGGATGAAACTAGCGAACATTCGTAAACGAAATAGCTCAGAGAGACAGGTAAAATGAGGGCATTTGTGGCAAAATTGGAGGCTAAAGAGTAAGCAAGAATCTCGTTAGAATTTTCTCGAACCGGCATACAGGTGATTTTACACCGCGCCCGTGATAGCTCATGAATTAATACTGGCAAATCAAAAGTTAACTCATAATGGCAGGCTCAATGCTCTTCGTAATCTTGATATCATAAGACGTATATCTGACTAAAAAATAGACATTAACTAAAAATAACATAAATAGAGATTAAAAGTGTATAACAAATACAAGAGTCACTATACCATATCCATGCAATTTAGTGCACATTACTTATAAGCTCTCGTTAAATCAGTCGCTAGAATAGTGGTATCATGATATTTGAATTAACTGTTCGGATCCGTGGCCAGATTGATAACGCAAATGGATGACTTTAGAGAGAGTACGTTTATTATATTACTCAACATAAACTTTATAACAAAAACAATAATATCATTGTTTTAAATAACCTCAAAATCACTATGTCCGATTTGAATAATTAACTAGGTACTATTGGTTACGATCATATTTCTAATAGGAGCAACAAATAGACCTAATGAGCGAATCTGGTTGATGAACCACACTGCCTGAAGAGTAAGCTATCTTTAGGCCTAGTCAAATTGTATCATAGGAGGAGAGGGGAGGGCGAGTGTGGAGAGGTGGTGAATGAAGCTGTATTAATCCAGATAGTGGAATAATTGCTAACCAATGTGAGATATAACTCTATATCTAACATCATTAAAATACATATGATACTTAGGCTATTATTGTGTGCTCCAAGTACTGCGCTGACTGGCGTCGTAACGATGTCTCGACTGCGAAATGTTTATCGACGAATTGTAGCATTTATCCTTCAGGACTTGCAACTTCAGGGCAAGCATATGATGATAACTTTATCCTTTTCTGTAGATGCATACTGCCGTTGGCATAAGTTTTATTTGACCAAACGGCATAAAATTATCTCAGTGTAGTCTATTATCAGTAATCCTTTATTGCACCATAGAATATTTTAGCCTTCGCAAAAGCTAAATGAGGGTTTCGCATATATCTTTCAACCTTCTTCTAAATTGTCTATACTAACACTATGCTATTTGAAATTCGAGACAGAGTTTTATGTGACAAGTTAAAACTTGCTTGCATGACTTGATTGGCTTCTATTATTTATCTGTATACATTTGTTCTCATAAGGATTTGTGTTATTGATGACAGGCGCAGCACACTAAATCAATAGAAAGCAACTCTAACTCGCAGCTGAGATAAAAGGCGCAACGGCTTAGTCAATCATGCCAATGATTCAACCACTATTGCGGAATACTCTTATGTGCAGCGAATTATGTGTTACAATGTCGATGAAGACAACAGATAAAAAGCCGAACGACAGAATCAGAGTTTACAGCACGAGAGTGCAAGGGTTAGAAGCTCGAATAATTATGTACATTACACACTGCTAGTGAATGTTAATAATCGCGTAGAGAGAACCTTAGATGTCAGATTAAGTAGAAAACTTAATTCAATTCACTGGTATTTCTTGCTGAGCAGTTGTTAAGAAGAGTATTCCTTGATACAGGAATTTACCGTGTACGGGTACTATTTGAAGCGAGCCGAAGCTTTCAGTGCGGTAATCCAGGATTTGTCGTAGACTTGAGACTAAGCGAGAGAGGGGAGATATTCCCTTAGTGAATAATGGCCGCGCGGCTGTCTAATCGCGTCGCTGTACAGCGTTTGCTAGTAATGATGAAGCCAAGTGGTCGACCAGGGGGAAAGTCAGTACATGAAGGACTTTTGGGGTTCTTGTCAATAGAGCTGCTCTCTGAATAGATGTTCTATGGTTTCGGCCCGTTACATAATAGCTATATTCTAGTTACATTAATGATATTTGGATCACAACCAAAAAGAGATAAAATAAAAAGACCGGAGGGGATGGGGGGGGGTTTGTTTGTGGTCGGGCGGGTAATCTCGATGTGTTCGGCGGATTTATTTGCGGAGTATTGTTTTGACAGTTCGGACGAAGCAATTGGAATTTTCAAGAGAAGTTTGCAGGGGCGGTCGGAAACGGTGTGTCCATACCAGTTAGTGCGATGGGAGGGGGGGGGGGGCTGCCCTGTTTTAATCCGCCAAGCTGTAAAATTGTGTAATTCCACAACACGTTAGCGCGCTTCATAAAGTATGGCAGCCTGAAGCGTCACGTACGGTTTATATTAGCATGCATTTTCTGAAGAAGATTCCAAATAAAGACAACTTATCCACCCACGGGTATTGGCCTGATTCAAATCAGCTGTTGTAAATCAACGTCGCACAGTACTAGGGTGTCTGTACATAGTCCCAGATTATCAGGAGTACTATAGATGATATTAAGCAAAAGAAGTCCGACAAGGACTTTAATGATTTGAACTACATGAAACTCGGTAATACAGATCAAGAGAAATAAGATGCAAAAGACAAAATTGTGTATATCATGTATTAAAATCAGGCTACTCTTTTGATTTAGCAGTTGAAATAGAAGCTTTTTGAAGGGAAAAGGAGATGACGTAGGATTTCGGGGGTGGAGGTAGCTACCAACGACCAATTAAGTTGTTTCTTTCCTTTGGAAGGGGGGGGGGGGGGACTACCAAGGACCAATTAAAGATGTTTTCATCAAATCCAAGTTGTAAGAGCTCGACCACCCCCCCCCCCACCCCCTTCTGCCCTTCTACCAAAAGTAGTATTATTTATAGAAATATAGCTAAATAAATCCATGTAAGTAATTTTAAAAGCCCATAATCTCGGGAGCTTTGTCCCCCTTGTGCCCCTGCTTGGGATTCATCAAATACCACTAGTCTATTGGATCCCTCTTTCAACACCTTCGACAAATCCTGGATCCGCCACTGAATTGTGTCCACCACAGAGAGATTATATAGTAAAGGAGTCTATATTGTTTAGCAAAGCTATGGTTTCTGATTTTTCATGGAATTTGTTAGTAGGCAGTGGGGGCAATTTTCACCATTTTGTCAAAAGCATCGTATTGAAAGATTGCTATGAAAGGGGAATCAAGCGACATGGCAAAATAGAGGCTGCTGGGGGGGGGGGGGGGGGGGGTATCCCGCGGGGGCATCCCAGATAAAATACAAGATAACTGCCTTTTCGTACAACCTGGCACACATGGTTTTAGATATCATGTAGTTTTTGTAGTTTTTGCTACTGATGGTATCTTGGGTATAAATTGGCGAAGTAAACAATGTGTTCAACGTAATCATAGTCCCATAAACATATATACAAAGTCGAGTGTAGGGCAACACGGACCTCCGACAAAAGCGAAGGCAGGATCAGGTGCCATGGAGGAGTAAGCATCCTCTGCCGCCGTCCGAACTTCTTACAATCTAACCAACATTTGGTGGATCGTTGTCAAAAGGATACTCAGTATGTACGTGCTAAAAATTTAAACGATGCACTGAAACTGCATGGAGCATATTACCGGGTAGTTGTTTTAGAAACCAAATCTATCCGTCTGAGATTCATTGCTGGCATCTCCTCTGTATATACATGTAGTTGTCTGAGATAAGACGGGAATTCAAATGGACATTTGAAACTTTTGAAAAACTAGAACAGCATTTGGTTGTTATATATCTTTATTTGCCACCCTGATTTCTTCTGACTCACTAATGTTGACCAGTGATTTGAGCCTTGGTGCAGTCCTTTCACAGGAATTGTATATATAGGCAAATGCAAAATGATATCTTTTACAAAAAAGATCATTATCCAATATAGTAAATGAAAATATTGCGCGCGTCACTAGAAAGGATGTATTCGCCAGCAAACATTTTCGTTTTTTAAAAGTACTATCTCTACATGACCATGCGTACTGATCACAAGGCACTTGAAAGACTAACGGGTTTCAAGGGCGGTGAAGACAGTTGGTTCGATGGATCGACTTGTTCGGTACCAGAGGCGTAGGACTGATTTTGAAAAGGGGTGGGGGGGGCAAACTAAAACCCCTGCCCCCCCCCCCCCCTGCTCCTCGCCCCTGGGACTTTATGATCTTGAGACCCATTATAGACCCGGTAAATAACATACAATCAGGAATGGACAGACATGTCACCGGTATGGTTGTCTAGGAATTAATGAAGTGCATAATACAATTGTACGAAAACAACACCCATGCCAGAAAATGTTGTTATCAAAAAATGAGCGAAACGTAGCAAAATCTCATTGGTCCAGCCAAATTCTTCGGAGATTGTTGAGAAAAATGGGATGGCAACCGAAAAATAACTTAAAAGATTGCTTAAGCAATGTCATGCAAAAACATCATGCCACCTTGGTGTCAGGAATACTCTTGCTAGGATGCTTCCAGTGCCGAAGAAAAGAGAACTCGCTCTTCTGGAAAGACACTCGTGCAGACAGATCCGACTGGATTAGTAACCACAGTCGTGATTATTAGAGGCAATTACCAGAAAGAGATGATGGTAATAAGCACATATTGTAATAGTATCTGATTTCTTACTGGATCGGACATACTCTTCGGAAACCTGAAACCAGCACCACACGCCAAGCCCTGAAACCCGCAGGGCAAGAGGAAAAGAGGACGGCCTCGCAACAGCTGGAGGCGAGATCTAGACACTGAGGCAGAGATGAAAGAACAGGGGATCAGCTGGACAGGAGCAAGGAGATTAGCCCAGGACCGAGTGCGCTGGCGAGGTGTTGTCGATGGCCTATGCTCATCCAAGGGTTATGGGCCTAAGTAAGTAATCTAATTTCTTAACGAAGTAGAAATGAAAAAAAAATTATGGAATTGGAATGGAAGCATAGACGGCTGCAGATGTTTTCATTTGTAGGCAAATTGAGAGTGCCCTAAATTATTCACACTGACAGTGCGAAAACAAACTTTTCAGTAAGGAATTATACGAACTCTTGGCGATGGACACTCGAAAGAAGCCTTCCATTCAATATATCAAATGGAATGGAAGTGTCTATGTGACCCACATAACTTGAATAAGAATCTTCCATAAATTGCTCCACTCGACGTGAGATCATGCATGGGTTAGAGTCCATAATTATATGCTAAAGGAGGGGGGGTCCATTAGGCACAGGCATAAATTTCGAAACCGCATGTAGCAGACCAATGCATGAAACCCACAGGAAACATTAGAAGACGCGGATCCATATATAGACATACACACAAGATCACTATAAGCAGTACATTTTACATCAAAAGAGGTACCGTGATCAGAATGAGACCCAGATGTAGGAGATAAGGTCTCCGATTATTTCCCACGATGAAATTTGCAAATTCTTATCATAGGCTTCGTAAAAGTTCCGCTAGTGTTTCCCAATACGAATTTTTTTATACATATATATTTTGTGCTATTTTTAGGTAGAAAATTCATGATATCAGTGAGCAAGGTCACACCGGGATTATGTGCAATATACCCCCGCCTCCCACCCAAGGACACGCGGCTGATATCATGCAACGAATAAGACTGAGAAAATATGAGAGGCGTGGGTAATGTAATGATAAAGCAGGTGAATTGGGAATCTTAGGAATCAAATTCAACGAAGACTCCAAACAACCCAACTGATCTAAAGGAGTATAATACTCTTATATAAGCTGCGGAAACATAGAAAAGTAAAATTCAGAGAAGCGACAATCATGAGGAAAGCGGTACGCCGGATTCTAATCACGAGTCAGCAAAGGGAAAGAACGGATGTACGCGTGCACGGGTCTTCGCATGATCTAGGAATATATGTAGTGACGCCATACACCGTCTCTCTCCTTCTTGCTACCGCAAAACAGACCGTCGGTTTCCGATGATGGAATATCGCTTGACGTTTTTAAAAAAAAAAAAAAAAAAGTATCTTGAAAACAACAACACCAAAAATAACAACAACAAAACAAAACAAAAAAATCTGATAAACATGTAGCAGCATCATGCCCTCCGAGTATCGATGAGTATCAACTTCAGATAAATCTAGTTGATACGCCAAGGAAATTTTAAAAAGTTGCAGATCCACCCCTGGTGCCGTAACACTAAATATTTTGATCACGTGACTCAAAAACGGAAGTAAATCAGAAAAACTCAGTGCGTTGTTGTCAAACCCTCTTGAAATCAAGTACAGTCTTCCTATGCAATTTAATTGCATGTAATTAGCACGACACAGTAGCTATACGGATATAATTACATAGTCCAGTTTATAATGATGGATAAAACCCCGGGAGTTTTCGAATGAATCCATAATTGATATGGAGTCGGGTAAGTTTTTTAAATTAAAATTCTTGACAAGCCTAGCCTGGAGCATTACAAAATATAAACACTGGTGGATTAATGTAGTGGAAACGTGTGACTTAAAATATCTAGATAGCAGTCGTTTTAATCTGCAGATTATTTAAAGCAGTGATGTCATATGGATTTTTTTTTTTCTTCTTAAAGATCCGAATTTCCTCAGATACCTGATGGCATGTGAAAGTTTGTGTAGATCTAATGATTTTGTCATTTTAGGTGAAGATAAGTTTTCTATCAGAGATATCGGTAGAAGTTACTACCATTTGGCCATGGCATGTTTAAAAATATATAAATAATTATATCCTCGTTTTTCTCCAAAATCTATTGATGGCATGGTGTTATAGCAGATGTGTGTGGTAGTGACACGTGAACATATCCTCTTTCTCTCCTTCTCTCCTGCTCTCTCTCTCCACTCCTTTCTCTCTCTCTCCTCTCTCGCTCTCTCTCTCTCTCTCCTCCTCTCCTCTGCATCTCTTCTCTCTCTCTCTTCATGAATTTAAAGTTAGGCGCTAAAATAGAATGGTGTTGATTTCCGCTAACCCGACCTACCCCTAGATATTATAGCCCTGACCCTAAACCATTTTATTTGTAACATTTTTGAGAAAAAAATCGATACTTGTTCTGGATATATTATATTCCTAGTCCATGATTTCCGGTTTAGTATCACGTATCAGAAATTTGCAAATTCTTATCATAGGTTCTAAAAGTTCCGTTTAGTGTTTCCCAATACAAGTTTTTTTTACTTAACATATATATTATTGTGCTACGTTTTAGCTAGAAATCATGATATCAGTGAGACAAGGTCAGCACGGGATTATGTTGGAATGAACCCCCGCCTCCACCCAAGGAACCGCGGTCGCATTATCATGAACGAATAAGACTGAGAAATAATATGAGAGGCGTGGTTGCAAGTTAATGATACCGTAGGGACTAATGCAGGTGAATTGAGGAGATCCGCTGTAGAATCAAATCCACGAAGACCTCGCAACACCAACTCCAGACTCGATCTATAAGGAGTATACTGCATGTACTTTATTATAGCTGCGTGGAAAACATAGAAAAGTAAAATTCAGAGAAGCGGACAAATCATGAGGAAACGGGTACGGTCTTCGGATTCTAAATCCACGAGCTCAGCAAAGGCGAAAGAAACGGATTACGCAGTGCACGGGTCCTTCGCATGATCTAGGGAATATATGTAGTGACGCCATACACCGCTCTCTCCCTTTCTTGCTACCGCAAACAGAGCCGTCGGTTCGCGACTGATGGAAATATCGTTGACGTTTTTATTAAAAAAAAAGAAAATAATAGTATCTTGAAAACAAACAATCACCAAAAATAACAACAACAAAAACAAAACAAAAAATAGATCTGATCAAACATGTAGCACGCATTCATGCTCTCCGTAGGGGTATCGATGAGTAATCAACTTCAGATAATCTAGTTGTATTACGCGCAAGCATTAAGTTTTAAGATAAAGTTGCAGATCGCAATCTCCTGGTGCGGTTAGACACTAAAATACTTTTGATACACGCTGCAACTCTAAAAACGCGAGAAGTAAATCAGAAAAAATACTCAGTGGTTGTTTGTTCAAATCTCGCCGTTGCTTTGATACCATGAGTACGTCTTCTCTACTTGGCTGATTGTAGGTTTGTCATATGTATGTTCTTGCACGACACAGTTAGTCTATAGCGGATATGGGATTATAGTCAGTCGCGAGTCTTTATGGTAGATGATGGGATAAAACCCCCGGGAGTTTCGAATGAATCATAATTGATATGGAGACTCGGGGTTAAGTTTTTTTTAAAATTACATGATTCGTTGACTCATGGGGCCTATGGCTCTGTGGAGTCGGATTTACTCATTGATATTGATAGACCGATATCTGGTGGAGGGTTAGATGTCTGTGGATACAACGTGTTTTGAGTCTGAAAATCTATCTAAGACTAACGCAGCCCTCGTTTTAACTCTTGTCAGATTATTTACAAGTAGTCTGATGTCATATGGAGATTCTTTTTGTCCTTTCTCTCTTAAAGATCCGAAATTTCTCTCAGATACCTGATGGCGATGTGACAGGAGTTGTGGGGTGTAGATTACTAATGATTTTGTCATTTTTAGGTGAAAGATTATAGGTGTCTATCAGCAAGAATCGGTAGAATAGTTACTATTCCATTTTTTGTTGGCATGGCATTGTCCATTATAATAATATTACTAAATATATTGTATTAGTCGCTCCGTTTGTCGTTCTACCAAAATCTATTTGTATTGCCATTTGTGTTGTTATATGGGCATGAGAATGGTTGTGGTGTGAGTGACAAGTGAACATATTGCTCTGTCTTCCATCTCTCTCGTTTTCCTTTTTCTCTCTCGTCTTCTCCTTCCTGTCGCTCGTCTCTGTCTCTCGTTTCCTTTTCTGTCGGCTGCTGTTTCTCTCTCTCCCTCTTCGTCTCTCTCTCTCCGTTAGTGTCTTGCTTCCTCTTCTCCCTCTGTCTTCTCTTCTTATGAATTTAAAGTTAGGCCTATAAAATAGAATGTGCTTGGTTATCCGCTCATACCCGGCGTTTCGTCCGACCTACCCTTATAAGACCTTATTAGCCCTGACCTTAAACCATTTTACTTTGTAGACATTTTTGACGCAATAATAATCGTACTTTTCTGAGTTTACTACTATATTCTCTAGCCTATTCATTTGATTTTCCGCGCTTTATTTAGTTATACTGGTGTCAAAGGCCATGTGATATGTTTTGTAACTCAAGCAACAAATTACTTTCAAAGGTATTAGATATCAAATAGCAAATATGTTCCCATCCAGTTGTATGATAATAAATCAATAATTGATCAGTAGGTGTAAGATGATCTTATTGTTGAAGTTTTATTAATGTAATGTGGGTTCGCCTACATTGAAAT
>CAJDSM010023160.1:8981-28061 GCA_903981925.1 Ostrea lurida
AAAAAGAAGAATGGCATATACCATATATTTGAGTTGAGTGTCAACCATTTGCAGGGATGAGGACTCCGAACGGAAACGAAAATTTTTCTGATGTTTTCTTAGTGTCAAGGGGCTAACTCTGTCAAAAACTCCTATTCGGACCAATGCACCGAAATCTTCTGCAACTTACTGAGCACTGGCTCAGTCATCCTGCTGACGTGAATTCCATATTACCAAATTTGAAGTTGAATGTTGTGCGCAACTGTTGCCACGAAGATTACATGAACGGAAACCCAAATTGATGACAGGAAGGACGGAAGACAGAACAGGGTAACACTATATGCCCCCGGCCATTTTAATGGCAGGGGGCTTTAAAAATTACTTCATTCATTTAAAGTATCAATCAGAGCAGAAAAAGTATATATTATAATGTTTTGGTCAGAATCCAGTTCTGTTTACCAGAATGACAATGCATATTCTAACATGATGAATTAGATGAAATATGAGATATTGTTATGAGATGCCATTTGTGAGATTCTATCTAAAGACATATTTGATTTTCAAGGTTCTCAGCCCCCAGTCATTACTTGTGACAAATGTGTTTATGTTAAAAACATTTAAGTTGCGTCAAACAGGAAGTGGACATGCAGCAGATTGGAAACTGCGTTACACGATACAGTTCTCCATACTGATGCTGCTTGTGCCAAATATCAAGAAGCTGGCCTGTGTGGTTCCTAAGAAAAATGCGACAGCAATTTGTCCTTGTGAAAATATTTCAAGTCACGTCTAACAGGAAGTGGACATGCAGCAGATTGGAAACTGCAGTTCGCCATACTGATGCTCTGTGCCAATATCAGGAAGCTGGCCTTGGGTGGTTCCTGAGAAAAATGTGACAGAAATTTGTCCATGTTAAAAATATTCTAAGTAATAACTTCACACGGAAGTTGAAATGCGGCAGATTGGAAACTGCGTTACACGATACAGTTCTCCAAACTGATGCTCTGTGCCAAAATATTCAGGAAGCTGGCCTGTGTGGTTCCTGAAAAAATGTGACAGAAAATTTTGTGACGCCAACGCCCAGACAACTAAAGTGATCCCTAAATGTTGCCTCTGCTAACGCAGGCAGGCAACACGACACCATCCTATTTTTGGCATTTTCGTGATTATCTCCCCTTTGATGGGGCCCATTCCTTCGTTTGAACAAACTTGAATCCCTTCACCCATGGATGATTTGTACCATGTTTGGTTGAATTTGGCCCAGTGGGTTCTGGAGAAGAAGTCGAAAATGTGAAAAGTTTACAACGCCAACAACGACGCGACAACGACAGACACGACAACGGACAAATTTTGATCAGAAAAGCTCACTTGAGCCTTTTGGCTCAGGTGAGCTAAAAATACCAAGAAAAAAACAAACAACTCATAAAATTACCATGCAACAAACGAATTCATCAATATTTAAATACATAATTAACACAAATTTTTGAAGAACTGTGAATATGTTGACTTGTCCAAAGAGAATTAGAACTTACTAAGGATACTTGTGTATACTCCTGCAATCAGTGATCCGAATAACAAGACATTGAACAGGTACTATTATACATAGCTTTTGTTCACAAGGCAAATGAAGATTCTCACTTTATCAATTTACGTACTGTACACCATGACATTACATTTTTTACCCCATCTTATTTTAACCCAGATGCACTCAAAAAAATTCCACCTTATCCTTAATTCATCCCAAACCACTTATTACAACTAATGGTAGTGAATGCAGATTCATTTATTTTTTAATTGGCCCAATCAGGATGAAGGCAAAATGAGCAAACAGTTCCTGGTGTACAGTATAGATGTATACATATAAAATTCTACATGTACATTAATTCTACAAACCTGGATTTCATCTGCATCTACAGCATCAGAGGGCACTGAGACAGAGCCAATGACGAAACTGTTAGCGTCCCGCGCTCCTGAGGGGCGAGGTGAAGGCGTGGCACCCCCGGGAGTGGGGGCAGAGGGGCGAGATGTGGGTGGGAGTCGGTGAACCACATGTATCACTTTTCCATGGACACCTAACAAGAATAAATTGTATTGATGTTTATTTCACTTGTTACAGCAGTCTATGCTAAGGGGGAAAATTGATTTGGTGCCACGATGTCCTCTTCAAGTAAAATGAATTCATAATTTACAATTTCTGATGTGTCTTTAAAAACTTTGATATACAATATAATTATATTTACATAGAAAGTACGGGGGTTCTTATGCAAAAAGAAGCATACCCTCTCCATTTTCCTACATCCCTGTATGTAAAAATCTCTACGTCCACTTTATAGAGGATTTACCGTATATACTCGCCTATAAGTTGGTTCACCTTAAGTCGGTTGTGTTTTTTGAGATCATTTTGAAGGATTTTGCCATTGACCCACTTATAAGTCAAAGAGCAACTTTTTGCCAGAATCGGTTAACAATTTCAAATCAAAAGTTACACTGATTTTGGCCTCGTTCAAAAAAATATTTTGAGAAATGATGCCGGTATTTAATTATCCTTCTCGAAAAAATCAATATCATGCCATTTTTTTTTTTTAATGTGTTCATTCTATTAATTTTTTATATTCTATGTCCAGACTAATTTGTCGGAACGATGATCGTGATAATCGTACAGAGTTGGTTTTAAAGATGGTACATTTCGCCGCGACAAAATCCGACTTATATGGCGAGTATATACGGTATTGAAAAAGAATAAGACTTGTCTTTTCCTTTCTTAAATCAAAAGATAACTGTAGAATCTAGTCAATGTAATAACTCAATTATATCATAATATACAGCAGCATTTTCCAAAATATTGTGTTACTCTTTTCTCTCGCAATATACAGCCCTATTGACAAATAAGTTTTATGGTAGCTTTGTTGTTCTTGAAAAGATTTCTGTCTTATCATATCTTATGAACAATACAACTGTACATGTTTAAACTAGAACTGTCCTATCGGGACTAATACCCCCCGCAGGGCACACTACATAATGAACACAACAGATTTTCTCAGATTAACAGATTGAAGTTGTCTAATCAATGGGTAATATAGTATATAATTCTTTAGGAGGAGTTGTGGACGATGAACTAATGCATACATTGGTGAAAAATGCCCAAGTCCAAACGTTCATATCTTGTACAAAAATTGTCCAAAATAAAATTCCTGACAATATGCACATCTCCATTATGCATTCTAACACTCCACAAAGTTTCATTGAAATCCTGCAAGTCGTTTAGGAGGAGTTGCGGACAACGCACTGATGCATAGGTATTTTGGTGAAAAATGCGTAAGTCCAAACGTTCATATCTTGTACAAAAATTGTCCAAAATAAAATTCCTGACAATATGCACATCTCCATTATGCATTCTAACACTCCACAAAGTTTCATTGAAATCCTGCAAGTCGTTTAGGAGGAGTTGCGGACAACAACATATTTCGGACAGACAGACAGACGGACAGACAGACGGACAGATAGGGTGAAACCTATATACCCCCCCAAACTTCGTTTGCGGGGGGTATAATAAGGCACAGATCATTTATAATAGTGATAACTACATATGATGTCCATGCTACATATCAAGTTTCTTACAAATCAGATCTGTAGTTTCAGAGGAGTTGCAGTAACAAGGTTCTTTTTGAGGATTTAAGGCAAATGGGCATAACTCCCACAAAAATAAGAGGATAAAAATTTCCTGGTAATGTGCACAACTACATATGATGTACTTGCTACATATCAAGTTTTGTAGAAATTAGATCAGTTGTTTCTGAGGAATTGCGCTGACAAACTTTGTGACGGACAGGCCAAAAACAATATGTCACCCCATGAAAGTGGTAGGAGACATAATTCTCTTCATAAATTACTAAATGAAAATGCTCTTAATGATTTAAAATGGATAATTACTCTTTACAACTTACTGTAGTCTTTCAGTAGCTTTTCATCTTGCATAACCCTTCCTTGAAAAATCAGCCTTTGTGTGTCTGCAGATATACTCTGAAAAATATAAGGTTTACAAAAAAATAATTAATTTTATACATAATACTATCAAATCTCTGAAAACAAGATGATGTGATTATTACACACCAATATCCCTGATTATGACCAATTCTGATGTGCACTACATGAATATCTACTATTAGCAACTGTCCGAAACATCTGAAGTTACTGCTGAGAAAACAACTATCTATTTTCACTCAGAGGCTGTGTCCCACCCTATTTAAAATCAGATTTCTTAAATCCAAGACGTATACTCTGCATAAGAGATTGGGCCATGTCCTTTAACCCTTAGCTGCAATAAAGTAACCCTCTTCTTTTCTTTTCTTTTTTTTTTTTGGGGGGGGGGAATAAAAACAACCTTTCATTTTGTCCCCCCCCCCCCCCCCCCCACTTTCATTGAGCAAACACAGAAAAAAAGGGGGACAAAATTGAAGGTCTGGTATTAATCAGACTGTATTGTATATACATTTAGTAAAATGTCCATGCCCTTTTCCTCCTCTACCTAAAGACACCATAGTGCAAATAAGCCTCCTAATCAGCTATTAAGGTAGTTGAGTAAAAACCTATATCAACTAAGGTAGCAGAGTATACTGTAAAAGTGGTTATTTACGCGTGGGGGAAATTTACGCTAATTACACGGTCACGTAATAAGTGCATAATTTTCCCCCACGCGTATTGTTAGAAACATCTTATATACTGTATGTCATGTTCAGTTACCGCGTATTTTTTGTCCACGCGTAATGTTGGACATGCCAAAACGCGTACTTAACCCCCAGCGTAAATAACCACTTTTACAGTATCCCTAGATTCCAGGCAATAGGACCAACTATTACAGTTTGCCATGAGAAAAAGTTAAACTATGACTGCATGACACCAATTATGTGTAGAGCTAAAAATACATTTAAAGATGTCTGCTTTACTTACAATTGAATCTGCTATTCTCTCTTTAAATTGGCGTACAGTTAACTGAAAAAGAATGAAATATAATGTATTTATAGTGACCTATAAGTAAGGATATTGTTGAAAACTGAATGGCTAAAATGTGTTCTAATGCTGTAATTGTTCATTATATTACAAATTGTTACTCACATCTTCTGGGACACTAAAACTCTTATTCTGAGAGTCCAGTGTCTTCACCGTTACGTCTATCATTTTGAGTTCTTATTTGTGTCCTACAAATGTATTGGCAAAATAAATTACATAATACATATCTTCCAAAAAAGAATATTCAACAACATTAAACTATATTTGTGGTGGAGGGATTGATTAATCAAAAAATTCTAAATATGCATGATTTTTCACAGTGCTCTAGGATTTAAAAAAAAAATTTACATCGTATAACCTAGGTCAAAATTAGTTTCAATCCTTAAATTTCAAAAATTGCAATTTTAGCGAAATTGTCTCGCTAACGCGCGACTCTAGCTAGAGTAGGTGCACGTATTATGATTATCGGACGTCGGGGATCTTCAGACATTTTACTATTATTGCTTATGACTTTTATGTATAAAATATGAATATAATGATCACTTCCGAAAAGGTATTTCTTGTTTCCTTTTTGTTCCATTCGTATTTCTCCATCCTTACCGTAATCGGTTACTATTTATTTCAATCATCGTGATTGGTTTAAAGCACATGTTTTTTGTTTTCCTACTTTCTCTTTGGTTGCTGGAGAAAAACTGAAATCTACAACGAATTTATGACGCAAGTTGATCTACCTTTTGTAGTTCTAATGAAATCGCCCAAATCCAAAGATGATGAATGAATAAAATCACTCTTATTAATTGTGAATATGTGCTTACAAATTAAATTAGGTAGAAAATTTTATATAAATTTAAAGAAAAATAATGTCTGATAAACCTACACGTGTTAAGTCTTTTAAAATAAAGGACGGGATATTTTTTTGACAATGTTTTTAGTAAATTTATCTATTTTAGAATGCTACATCAATAGATTATCATTGTATTTTATTGTATTGATTTGAATATTTCAAATAAATAGGCCTATGCATGGTACGTTCGTTGATGAACGAACCGGACAATTTCATTTGATCAACAGGGAGTAAAGGGGCTTTTAAAAGGTTCATTATGGCACTTTATCATCTCAAGACAGAGTTCTTGACATTTTTTTGGAAGTGTCAGACATTTGGACTGACACTCATTGAAAATAGTGTCAGCCCAAACAAAATTTGTCAAGTCCCCGAAGAAAAAATACATTACTTTTAAGGATTTTAAATATTTTATTCACGATAAACTAATTGTAATTCAATCTCCATTCAGCTTCAGAATTCATAATTCTTCTTTCAAGCATTCTCTTTCTTGTCTTGTTGACACTCTGGGTCCCTTATTTTCAACTATATGTAAAACACCCTCTTCCTCAACTTTTCTCTGCTCCTCCATCTCCTCTTCTCTCTCAATCCTCGTCCTCCACTTGAAAAAGTCTTTGTCTTTACACCTGTCTCTCCCTCGTCAAAATTATCTCTTCAACCTAAAACTTAGCTCTCCTCAATCGAAACTTTCTCTCCGATCATCTTCCTCTCTGTCTGTCAATGATCGGATATTTAATTTATGAATTCTTCCTCTGCAACCAATGTGTAATGTTGGATTATCCGATAATAAAGAGTTTTCCGAGTCAAACTAAGACAAAATCTCCGGCAATTTTCACATCCCCTAAACGGGCAGTTTCTTTTCTCCTCATAGCTCTTTTAATATACAGGTTGGTTCCGATCTCCGTTTCATTGGGCCTTGCTTGGTTTCTGGCATCGTTTTGAAATTCTTTAGGCCACATGGCGCGCCAATTTTGGATGTATAAAACGAACTTCGATCCGATCTTTATGCGGACCATCAGGACCGAACAATTTAAACAACTTGTACGACATTTACTATTTTTTCGGATAATCCGACATACCGACACTGTTTCCAGAGACACTACAAGACACTTGTTATTAAATTAACTAATTTTAGTTTTTAAAAATATATTTTCAAGTCAATAAATGGCGCTAACTATCGTGTCCCGAAATATGCCGAATCCCGTGTCCGATTTAATCCGGCGACTGTCCGATAAATACCGACGTCATGAGTCACTGCAGTTTGATGCAGTTTTTACATGGTAACAGTGGATAAATTACAAGGTGTATCGAATAAAATAGCATGCAAAAGCTCAACTGTGCCTAGCAAGTGCTTGATGGAAGCCGAGGATTATCGAGTAACTGTAAACAACGCAAACCATCCCGGGGTGTCCGATAATAGACGCATTTACTCTATAGTATAGAAATAGCACACACTTTTTCCCTGTTATTTGCACATACCGGTAAAGAGCAGTTGTCCCACATTGATAAAAAAGGCTTTTTCACACACTTATTGTTATCTGAATATCAGTGAGAAGTTTCATTTCAATATTGTTCTTAGCATTGGGAACATTTTAATCCATTTGATAGAGACAAAACACTCTAAAACCTAAGATAACTTAATTCCTCTCCCTCTAACTTAATTATTTGTGTAAATTCACTAACTTATTCGAGATCAATGCTGGGACTAGATTAAATTATACAACATGGCTGTGGTAGACCTTTTCTTTATCATATTTTGTAATTTTTTTTATTATTATTTTTTTTTTACCATGAGTTTTGCTTTGAGAAACTTCAGAGCTCTAGACGCTTAAATTTGTGTCAATGATTAAAAAACCCTTGACAAAATGTCTCTCACAAGCATAAAGTAATTATACTTACTGCAAGACTCAATACCAGATTGCTATGCTCAGACCCAAAATGAAACAAATGGAAATTTCTATGCTGAGTCAAGACAGTTTTGGGGTGCTGGAAATTGCCGTATTCACGGCTGTCGTAAAAGTTGGTACGGCTATCAAATATTTAAATACGTTAAATATTTCAAGATTTTACATTGTTAAATCTTATTATATTGTTCCATCTCATGTCATGATACATATACTATACTGGTATTTCAAAAATTTTATACTTTACGACATCCATCGAACATTTGGCATTACGAAAATAGGACACGCCATTGCAAGTAACTGTGCAACAGAAACTTGAGAAAGTTTTGCTTTATAACGCTGTAATCTTCTTACAATTACATTATATTTATCAAAATGGCTACAGCAGACTGGGATGAAGTCACATATATCAGAAAAAAGCAGCCAAAATCTAGTCAACTGCGTTCTCAACAGGTAATGTTGTACCATTTGTTTGTGTTTAGATTTCATCAGAAGAATGGAGTGCCTACACATTGTTAATATTTTGCTGTTGAATTATGGCAAAAGCTAAGTAACGTATTTATTCATACGGTGACAAAATAATTACATAGTATGGGACTAAAGTAAACAGGCGTTTATAACTATTTTTTTCACTAAGTACTAGTCGGACTGGATTTTTTTAATATTTTTTTTATCCATTCATCATTGTATTGTGACAATATTATCATTTTAATTACTGTATTGACACATTGAATTTCAGTAAATTTCGACATTTTCATGACCTGATTTTATTGAATGTATTCTAAACATGTTCATGACATGTCAGACAATGTAAGCAAGTTATATATTTAGAGATTATTATATAATCTGATCCTGCTGTATATAGTCATTACAGTTGAGTCGTGTGACACTCTTCCTCTAAAATATTCTTTATCTGTTTTATATTGAGGTGTATTCCAGACTTAATATCTTCAATATAGTAAATCTGAACCATGTCCACTCTTACAAGGGCTAGAAATAATTATTTTTATCCACTGGTCACTCACTTAGGCCATCAAATCAAAATAAAATAAATCAACAAATATTTGTTCATGCCATTGTCCTGTCTATCATTAAAACATATAGTTAATAAAATTTTGGAAAACTACATTTGGCTATAAAAAATCCCATAAAAATCAGTTAATTGTGATGAAACATTTAACTGTAGACCATGCTTTAGTGAATCACATTCCATTCAAAGTATGGTAAAAGAAATGAGAAAAACTAAAATGATGAGAAATGGACAGGCAGACAGAGAGAAAAATAATAGTCCCCGTTGCTTGGGATGAATTAAGGGTAATCTGAGTTTTTAAGTCACCTGAACCGAAGGTTCAAGTGAGCTTTCCTGATCGCCTGTTGTCCGTGTCTGTCTGTTCCGTTTAAACCTTTTCACATTTTCCCGACTCTTCTCCAGAACCACTGGACGAAATTTCAAGCCACTTGAAACAAATCATCCTTGGGTTGAAGGATTCAAGTTTTTTTCAGAATGAAGACCCAAGGCCCCATCAAGGGAAGATATCACGAAAATGCAAAAATAGGGTGGTGTCATTAAAAATCCTTCCTTCTCAAGACCACTGGGTCCCAAGAAAAGCTGAATTCTATGAACGCTTTCGATATAGTGGAAGATTCAAAGTTTTGTGTTCAAATCATGATCCTGGGTAAGCGACTGAGCCCACAATAGGGGATCAAGTTTTACATATGATTATACAGTGGAAATCTATTAACCAATCTTGCTTCTCAATAACACTGGCAGAAAGCTGAAATTTATCATGAAGCTTTCCTGACATAGTTGGAGATTCAAGTTTTGTTTAACTCATGACCCCCGGGGGTAGATGGGGCCCCAGTAGGAATCAAAGTTTTAACATAGAATTATGGGAAAATCTTAAAAAATCTTCTCATGAACCACTGGGGCGGAAAAGCGAAATTTATATGAAAGTCTTTCTGATTTTAGTGGAGAATAAGGAGGATAGTATTGTTTAAGTGATCAAGGCCGCCCCCCTGTGAGGGAGGCAAGAATACTTGGGGCCCAATAGAGGATCAATATTTTACATATGATTGATTAGCTGAGGAAAAATCGTTATAATGAAGAGAGCTTCTTCTCAAGCAAAACCCAACTGGGACCAGAAAAGCTGAAAATTAAAGGAAAAGCTTTCTGTCCTATAGTGGAGATTCAAGTTGGTTCAAATCCATAGGACCCGGGGGCAACAGATGGGCCCCATAGGAAAATCATAGTTTTTACATATGATTTAATACTAGCTCTTATGGAAAATTTAAAATAAAAATGCTTTCTTCTCAAATAAATCCACTGGGCCAGGAAAAAGCGTTCCCTGATATACGTGGAAGATAAAATTGTTCAATCATGACCCCCAGGGGTATTGGGGCCACTTAAGGGATTCAAATATTAACTATGCCAATCATGGGAAAATCTTTTAAATCTTCTTTCATTGAACCAAACAAGTGGTTTTTTATTACCTGAAAGCTCCTGTACGGGAGTAACTTAAAGGTTTTTGTTTTAGATAATGCCATCCCCCTTCTAGGGTTGGGTGGGGCAACAATACAGGATTAAAAGTTTGGGCCTAAACCAATCTTGCTCTTCTTTAAACTCCTGTTCATGTCCTTAACCTTTTACTCCAGGAGTATAATTTGCATGGTTGTGTAAAATTTGATTTCCCCCTGTGTAAAAGCAAATTGCTGAATGCAGTCACTTGGAAAAAAGAGACCCAATGATGTAACATTTTGCTAATTTTGCACAGACATTTTTCGGAAAAATCATGATGGATCTAGACAAACTTACTTCTTCCGGACATGTAGAACAAATTCACCCATTTTATTTGAGGTACTAAGTTAAATTATTCGGTTTTGCCTGAAGAAAGTAAGATACCAATAGACCCAAAGTTAAGAGTATGTTGGACAGTAAATTGTGTAAAAAAATATTAATGATCAGCCAATAATTGGGATAAAGATAATTTCCAACTGTTTACATATATATGTCAACATGCTTATTTGTCACTGTTGTGAATAAAGGGGGGACATATAGTTATCAATTACTCATTTGTGGTAGGAGTACCTATCGAGTTGTTGATGTATGTAATTTACTTGCGTTCAATGTGCCACCATTTGCGATTAGCATGTAATTTACACACATGCAAATTACTTTTTGCCACTACCTCTCCAGTCAGTGCAATTTTGGCTCCACAGCCAAATTTACTTTACTGTGTGCAAACGCGTTCCATGTCCTATATTGCTGACACACACTAAGTAATTTAACAATTAACCTATGTAAATTTTATACTCAACGTATGCAGAAATCTTGCACATACGGGGGTTTAGTGAGGAGCAGTGCCACGGTGAGCGATGTGGCCCCATGGGCCTCCTTGTGAGAAATTTGTATCGTTTGATTTCTTTTTTTTGAATTCCAGCAATAAATTCCAAGCACAGAGCAAGCTCTGTTCATTGAAACACAAAGAAATGTATGTACAGAGATTAGGGTGTACCCAGCTGGCCTAGTGCCTATCATCAAGTTGTGGTAAATTTCAAGGTGCCTCAACTAGTCACTGACATCATTGAAAGAGGTTTGTATCAGAAATCAGCGACGCAAATTATGGAAAATAATGATGATATAGAACAGTTTGGTTCTCAGACTAGGATTTTATATAACTGAATCCGGGGACTCACGAATTTGAATAAGGTTTGCGTCCCATCCGCCCTCCAAATCTCTGCTGGCATCCCAGAAACATATAGGCTGAGTCCCGATTACTAGTACATCCTTCGCATCAAAACAATTTTTTAAAAAATCAAAAATGTCCTTATTCAATAAATGAATTAAAAAATATAGTACATGTAATGCATAAACCACGATGCTACACTGAAGTTTCACTATAATTTCATCGTCTAACAAAACTGTTAAATCACCAAGTAATTCTGATATCCTCAAAACATGTCCAACGCGTCCCACTCAAAAGATAGACTGATTGCCTGCCCTGAAATCCAAACGGCTCCGCTAGATTTCAAGGAATCATGGTTAACCACCACGCGTCATGACAGTAGGAAACCTACTGCTAGTTCGCGCATAGCATTAGTGCGCATCCTAAAATAAACTGAATCTTGGCTTGATAACTGGGGCGGATCAATGAATGTAACAAACCTATGTTATCAAAGTGCCATTAATGTAAGTTTCATTGCCCGCTAAGTAACACTAACTGCCAATATTCAAATTGACTGAAACTATTGCTTTACATGAATGATACTATGTTTTACTTGGTAAATAAAGACTGGCATTGCTGCCTATTAGCTCAAGCGCCTTTATCAGCGCCTAGCCCTATTCTAATCCACAATTTAAAATGATGAAATGAGTCGGACCATCCCGCAAACTTCTATGACCCGCTCAACTCCCCGCCACCCTCGCAGAACTACACCACCTTCTAAATATAATCACTCTCATCGCCTCTCTATTGCCCGTGACCGCGAAAACAATGGCTGCATCGCCTCGCTTCTCACCTGTCGTGATTACGTTGCGCCCTTATAATCGATCAGATGTACCATCTATAAACAGTAATGACATATAGAAGGTTCTCTGGTAATGAAATTTGTGTTTCTTAACTTTCCGATTCTTGACCTGTGAAGCTCCCATTTGTAGATTGTCCCGCGACTTCAAAAAAATCTAGAATTTTCTCGATATTCGGCTGGAGTTCCGCCGGACGCCATACCCGTTATTAAAACATGTCGCTCTGGCCAGGTTCAATTGCTTGCGTATATTACGCCCTCACGTTCTTGCTGCGTTAATGAGTAACCCTGATATGAAAAAGAAACATGTTCCAAATTTATGCATTTTTTGTTGGAAGAGAAAGTCTTGATTTTCAAAAAATAAGAGCAACTAGTATTAGCGACTGGTGGATTTTGTGGACATGATAATTCTGTTACCTCATGCGTCACAAGTCAGTTTCTTAAATCACTACTTAAGGTTAACATATATTAATGACATGCAAGCAAATGGAATCGATGATCAATATCATATTGAATTCACCATATCTTGTGACATCCATAGTTATCTTAATTTTAAGTTTTCTGATGTAGGGTGATAGGTGTACTTGAATTCGCAATGGTCAGTGACACAGACATGGCGGACAAGACCAAGAACAATATGATTTGCTTAAAGGGGCTATAGACATGTATTTTCAGAAGGGCTGTCGCTGGCCTCTTTTTTGTATCCAGGGTCTGGGACTGTCTAAGGATCTGGGAAAAATTATCGATCTTTTTCCGTCAAAGTTGGGTAATGATTTTCTTTATGATGTAAAAGTTATGTATGCAAATATATAAAAAGAGTCTGATTTTTATATTGTGGGATTTGTAGAGAGCAACGGTCTTATTTGTTTTTTTTATTGAATTGTTTATTAGCAAAATCCACGTCATTCAAGTATGTCTATATTTGAATGCATGCTCCCCCATACAGGCGATCAAAACTGGGATTTTATTTGTGTCTTCTATATATTCGGGAAAATTTTGCTATTGGCCAATTGGGTATAGGGTGTCCTTTTTTCGGGCCAAATCAAGTGAGAGTTGATACAGCCGTTCGACATTATAGTTGATAATAAATGCAGTGATAAGTGTCCTATTTTTTAGGCCCCAGCCATATAAATGTGCACGGGGCGATATAATGTTACCGTTCCGTATCTCGTCCTTTCCCGTCTTGCCGTCATTTGGGTGTTCGTTCAGTTATTTGCAACGGTTTCAACATTCATTTCAACGTGTCGAAATTTGGTTATTATGGAAGTATGTTTACAAATATTGCAGGTCAGTTTCGATAGTTTTGGTCCATGGTTCGATGTGTATTTTGACAGAATTAGCCCTCTTGAAACAGAAAAAATTCTAATAAATTTTTCGTTTCCGTTCATTATCTCTTGAAACAGTTTGCACACTTGTCAGTCTCCAAATTTTGGTATATTTGGATACGTCGCACGGATAATATGCAGGTGCAATTTGAAAGTTGGCGGTCACCGATGGAGTTTTTGACAGAGTTGAATGCCACTGAAACTTAGTAATAAAAAAATCAGAAATTTTTCGTTTCGCGGTTCATGTATCTTCTGCAACGGTTCGAACAACCATTCAATGCTCAGATATTTGGTAAAATGGATGTAGGTGTCCACAGAGGGAATATGCCAGGCAAAGTTCGGAAGTTTGGTCCATGGGTTGCCGGATTGATGTTTTGACAGATTTGAACGGCCGCTCTTTGATACTCTAGAAAAAAACATCAAGAAATTTTTTCGTTTCCGTTCATTTATCTCTGCAACGTTCAATCACTATTCAACTCAACATTTGGTATTTGGATATGTGCAGGACAGGAATATTCATGGTTGGCAGAAGGTTGGGCAAAGTTGGTCATGGTTCCGCATGAGTGTTTCTGGTGACAGAGTTGAGCCTCTTGAACTTAGATAGAGAAAAGTTCAAGGATAGGGGGTTTTGTGGGGGTTGTGTTTTTTTTTTATTTTTCGTTGGTTGCTTCAGTGTTCTATTCTCGTGAAACGGTTGCATCTAGCATTCAATCTCAAATTTGTATATAGTAGATATGTCGACGAGAATATGTCTATGGTCCAAGTTCGTGTAAGTTGGTAAATGGTCCATTGATTTTTTGACGAGAGTTTAGCCCCGTTTCTTGTAACTTTAGGAAAAAACATCGAAATTTTCATTCATGTTCATTATCTCTTGCAACGGTGTTGGCACACATTCAACTCAAATTTTGATATTATGTGGATACGTTCCACAGTTCAGCTATGAATGAAACTTTCAAATTTCATCCTTAACGAATTTCCTTCATTAGACTTCCTGTAAGGCGGGGGCATCGTGTCGCCAGTGTCGCACCGACACATCTAGTTATTCAAAATATTTTAGAACACTGGGTTTTTTTTGTGCTTTTTAATTAATTGTTTATTTATAGTAAAATCCTGACAAAATGTTAAGTTGAATGCATTCTCCCTTACACTGTTTCAAAACTGGGATACATTTGTTTTTCAAATTGGGAAAATTTTGCTCATTTTCCAATTGGGAAGGGTCCTTTTAATCGGACCCAAATCAGGGAAATTGACAGCCCTTGTTTTGCACTAAGAATGTTAAAATTTGATATTCCCACTTTTAATGTTTAAATGTATATGCTCACTTATGGTATTTCTAATGGTCAGCAAAACTTTGAACGTCATTTGTTTAATAACGAGTGAGATATGGCACTTACAATTCTTTGTTATGTAAACAAGGTTTGCGCCATGTTCTTGTTAACATATATTGAATATACTATTAAATGTTCTGTTTAAAGCAAATTTTTCAAATAATAAGTGCATTTTGAACACGATCAAACAGTTTCTAGTGTTTCTCACATCTCATTTAACTTTAAACATGGCATTTTCTGTGAAGCAATCTTTATATAAACAATCACACATCCAAAATAGAAATATGTGCACAACTACAGATCCATTATAATATTGGTTAGTTTACGAGGAACACTAATTTATTCCTCTCTATCAGATGATGGGGGCTCCAACAGACAAGCCAAGGGAGATAAGAACACTGCCAAACTGGATCGTGAGACTGAAGAGCTCCACCATGATACCGTCGGATTGGACGTTTCCAAACTGATTCAGCTCGGGCGAAGTGAAAAGAAGTTTACTCAAAAGGATCTGGCTACAGTAAGTGTGATATTTGGATTATTAGCGTATTTATTGTATTTGTACTGTATGTGTCCTTCTGTTAGCGGCACTCAGTCATTATTTAGCCTTTGGCAGTCAAGCATATAGGGGGCTAATTAACAGCTTCACTGAAATCTTGGAAAATTTCTGTTTATCCTCTATTAAACACAAAACAAAGGCTAATACATGGGAATAACAAAAATCGTGTCATATTCAATTGAGTCAAATTTTAAATAATTCTTAAATCAAATAATTACACATACAGTGTATATATATTTTTTGTAATTTTGGCGCGCTGGAAATGTTGGCATATTTTGTGGATGCGGAAAATTCACTAAAAGCACCAAAATTTCTATTCATGTAAATGGCAAACTCTTTTGAATTAAATTGTGCCAAAACATAAATTGCTAAGAATTTAAAGTATGCTTCTGAGAAAAAAAGCTTGATATTTCTTATGCCAAAATTTCCTCATCTTTATGGTATATATATTTTTGCCTCAGAATTATATTTTGGTATTGATATCATAGGGTCTAACATACTCAAAGAACATGTACAAATTTACCACATTCAGACATGAAGGCACAAAAAGTCAATTCATATTTTTCTTCTTATATATTTACAAAAAGCATATCTTCCATCAAATAGGCTGAATTGTACTTAAACAAAGGGAATGTACCAGTAATACTCTTGAAAACATAATTTTTCCTCAATAGAGACATTTTTTGCCACTTAAATCTGTATTGTGCAATTAATTGCGCAAGCATTTTAGATCTTATCTTCATTTTCTTGATTATTCATGATCATCTGAAAGGAATATATGTAAGCTTATAGGAGTAATAATTGCTTCATTTCAATATCCCAAAAGTATTCTGCAATTCTTTATCATGGATAAACACACTATATTTGCATGTACATTAAGGTAAAATACTAGGTACTGCTCTTGTTTTCATTTCAGTACCGGTATTTCACTTAAAGTATTTAACAAAACTTTAAATTTAAAACCCACTGATTGCTTCGTACAATCTATTGGAAATCTATTGACCTTTCAGGATAGTCATGCTGTCTTTTGTAATGTATCATTTTATTTGAAAGATTAAAGTGCAATCATTATGATTATATTCTGATCTCGAAACGTTATGTTGGATCAAACTTTACTCTGAAATAAATGTCATGTGCACAATGAATAAAATTAATGAACAATTGAAAAAACATATAGTCATAGAATTTTATTTGCAAACAGTCAATAATTTCCGGAAATTATCAAAATTTCTTCACAACATGCTAGTTTTTATACGCCCGCATAAAAAGTGGGCGTATTATGCTATAATGCTGTCGCCCATCTGTCTGTCTGTCACTTTCATTTGTCTTCGCAACTCCTCCTAAACCCTTGGGGGGATTTTGATGAAACTTGGTACAAAGAAAGATCACAATGTGGAGATGTGCATATTGCAAGGAGAGTGCTGTCCGATGTTTTTTAAAGGAGTTAGGGCTTGGCTTGTCTGATGTTTTTTAAAGGAGTTAGGGCTTGGACTGTATAGATTTTCATGCAAATATCTTGTGTCTTGAATTCCGTCCATAAACCTTGGGGAGGGGGGCGAGGGGGGGGAATTATTGGATGAAACTGATAACAAATAGAGTCACACATTGGAGATTATGTTGTTAGTGAGAGTGCTGTATGATATATTTTAAAGAGTCTAGGGCCTTGGACTTAAATAGTTTCCCTGGCAAAACATCACTTATGTCTTCGCAATCCTTCCTAAACCCTTGGAGGTATTTTGTGTTAAACTTGGTACAGAAGAAAGAATCAAATGTGGAATTGCTATTGCAAGGAGAGATACTTTGTATTTTTTTTCACTCCTTACATATACATGATAACAAACAAGAAAATAATACAAATTGTTGGGGGTTGTTTGTTCGTGTTTCAATTATGCATACAACATTTCACAACCCTCTCTCACACTCATTCAGCATTGCATCTAAGAACCATAAATGAACAGGGAAAAAACCAATAGGTTCTCTAAGGTTTTAACATATAAAGTCATTTCTATACATATATGCCTTTTAGAAAAACTCGTGATATTTAATTATTCCAAGTTGGTACATGTATCAGAGCAAAGGGAGACTGGTCCGTGTTTTAAAGAATTAGGACCTGTGTCCATATATATGATGGCGTATCATGTACCAGTGGCTTGGCGGTGCATCTATTTTTCAAAAATGCAGCTTTGAAAATTACAGGTCCACATGACATCACTGCTGCTATTTTCATTTCAAAAAATTCTAAGATAAAATTTTCCACAAGTGAACCTGGCTTGAACAATGACATCCGGCATCATTAATATTAGTGATCTCACCACTTGAAGCATGTGTCATATTAAAAATGAATAAAAGCATTGTAATCAGTACAAATTTATTTATATTGTGGGGTTTAGCTGACTGCACTATTTTTTAATGTAGAAAATTAATGAAAAAGTCCAAGTTATCACAGAATATGAGAATGGAAGAGCAATTCCGAGCCAACAAGTTTTAGCTAAAATGGAAAGGATTCTTGGTAAGTTAACAGAATCTGAGCATGAATATTTTAAAGATTTTTTTTTCATACGGAGCCAATAATAAAATTTTAAAATTTTTGTTTGTTATTTTTCAGGAATGAAATTGCGTGGTAAAGACAAAGGTCAACCATTGGGGGGCCCCAAAAAGTAATCAATCCCTTTCTGGGGCCCAAAAATTGACCATGTTGTGGTATACTTGTAAACTGTCAGATAAAAGCAGAGTCAGTAATATTTGGCCACCTTGTAATTCTATGCTTCTTCAGTGTACATATGCAGACTCGTCTAATGACTCTACAATGTATTGCAGCTCAGCGTCCTTATATCAATAAGCAAGGTTGATGGTTTTTCTTTTATCATTGGGGCTTGAAAAGTTTGTTGTATGACAGTTATTGTTAGAAAAAAAAATATAAAAAAAAAATGTTAAGGTTGGAAGGTTATCGATATTTTTCACATCCAGTGTCTGTTTTGTATTTTTTATTATTTTGGACTTTGTTTTTTCAACTTTGTATTCAGACATTTTAGAACATCTGTATTATGGATGAAATAAACATTTTGACATTTACAACAGCACTTCCTTTTTCTTACTACCAATACCCCTTAAATTTGTGGATTTGCTGATGCTCAGTGGTAGAGCAGCCGTTTTTGACTGAGAGGTTGTGAGTTTGAGCTCTGCACATGCCATGGCTACATCAAACCTAAGACTTAAAAAACATAGGTATATGGTGATTGTTCCTTTGCAAAACTCTCTGTATATCAAGTTGAAAATCACAAGTCTTTCAGATTTAGCATTGGAAAGAGAGGTTCTGTATAACATATTGAAGGTTATTTTGAAATGTTTCTTATTTTGGAATAAAATGAATTCCCAAAAGACGTTTCCTCTACATTAAAATGTTGTTTAAATTAAATCTTGATTTGAAGTACTCTAAAAGTCCACCATTGAGCTGCTATCTGTCCTGTCATTATGGTTCATTATGATCAGAAGATTAATGTTTTGTTCTTTGATTGCTGCCTAATTTTGCCATTATGAATTCCCATGATTACCTCGACTCAACATACAGTCAAATCTCAATAATATAAGTCAAAGTTGGTTGGATTAGATATTTTTGGGTTTG
>CAJDSM010023160.1:28086-55378 GCA_903981925.1 Ostrea lurida
ATCTAGAGTCGTTTTTGAAGAGCACTTATGGACACCTCCGGGGCATCATTAATATTAGTGATCCTCATCCTCATTCAGTAACATGTGTGCAATTAGCTAGGTCAGTAACTTTAATAACATCACTCGAAAATCAAACACAAATTGAGAGAATTCTTAGATAGCAATATAGTTCCTTTGAGTTCTAAAATCCTATATTTACACCATCATCTTGTGAGGGTGGTAGTGAAGCTCGACCCACAAGTGCATCATATTTTCTAAATTGTATGAAACATTACACTCGGAAAAAATGTGTCACCAATGATGGTTATTTTCACCTAGTTATACTCACTCACAATCGATGCGGACGAAGGCGTGAACGCTCAATTCGTTCCAGTCCGTCCATCCGCTCACTCATCTTAGAGTCTAACTTGAGTGGTATAGAAAAGGTATCGTTGTGGGTTTTTCAGCTCCAAACAAGGTTAAATCTTGCGTGGGAACCATAGTGTCAATGATAGTGATCTTTTAAACGACGTTTTGTTATTTCTCTATAGCATACGAGCCTAAAACTAAGATTAAGACATATATATATAAATATAATAATAATCACTCTCTAATTGATATTATGTTACTGTTTTAATGTGATTGTGGATGAATTGCGTCATGGCAAGCTCACCACACCAAAGGATCATACACCATTTCGCGTGCATCCCTGGCGGTCCTCCTATAACCAGTTAATAACTTCACAAGTCCCTCCTCTCCATAGGTTCTTTGTGGGGCGCTCTCAGTAAATTTTGGAACCTACTCAGTTAGTTTCTGGTGGGTTTTATATCATAGTGCTTAGAGACTTGTCATGAGTCCCAAACGCCAGATGTCTAAAAACTGATTGCCACCGTGATGTAATTTCTCAGTGGCTGTCTTCAGTTGGACTATTGAGCATCTCATATTGTACAGACTTTACGTACTAATGACTCTACAAGCAGTGATTGATTTTCTGCTAACGATTACAGATGGGCCTTCCCCTCCATCGTTTGTGATAGGCATAATACGTCGCCCGGGACGGAAGTCAGGGTGTGCCAGATAGCCATCGTTGCTGCAGTCATCAGTTCAGCCTCCTCACGTCGTCTAAGAACTTTCTCTCTCCAAAATTCAGCCACAGGCTTGATAATTATGATATTGTGTTCTGACTATTTGAACATTCATGGCGGAGCTTCTCACTAACGAGATTCTGTGAGAATTGAGAATATACATAGGTATTGTTTATAGAAACACACACATGAGAATTTATTAATGAGCAATCTAGTAAGTTCTCGATAGTATATAATTTGTAAGAATGTAATCACGTGACTCGTTTTTGGCATAAAATTACTTGTCATATTTCTTCAAAGAATGAGCTCTTGTTTGTATCTCTGTTTATGTTTTCATTTGGGACATGTTGTTATTTATCTTTTCACACTCGTGTTGAGGTGAATATTTCAAGACATTGTTAGAAATTAACTTGATTATTCGAGTGTTTCCTTGAAATCGCTAATAATAGAACAATATCACTTGTTTGACATTCTCTACAAACACATGCGATGCAGCTTGCATATTATTCTTACTTACCATACCCCCCTTAAATATCTCTGCGACTCTGCGTGGTGTTAATGACCATCTGTCTCTCAGTTGTGATATACGGAGTCAAGACCGTTTTTGAGAGACTGTAAGTGATATGACTTCTCGTCAGTCTCTGATGCTTATCACTGTAGCGGCGCAGCAGTAGAGCCCCAATTGCCCAAATATACAATTCATGAAAACCCTCATTACCTCTTTTATATAAATCCAGAATTATAAAATGGTATGACCTCTCGTTTGAATGTTCCTCATTTTTAGGCCCTCCAAAGAATATATAAATTCTCTGAATAATACTCTCCTCTAGTTATATCCACATCATCACAGATGTGTGAATAACTTAACTTTCATGACTTTTTAATGTCAACTCTTGGCCACAAGTGAGAGGTTTTATACTTGGAGACTTTATCTAACCTTATATATATGCGCTACAAGGTTTTATAATTTTTGTAGAACATTCTCTCTATTTTGTAGTACTCACACTAGATATATATAATGAATACCTCCAACATATATGACGTTTCCTTTACTATCGCTCCAGAGTTTATGAAAACATCTGGTGCGTTTTTAATTTCCACTCCATTTAATGAACTCTCTATTTACTTCTAAATTAGATACTTCCACCCAAAGTTTAATCAATTGAGCCTACTCTCTGTCCCTGTTCTTATTATTGGTTCATTATTACACTCGTTCTTAGAAATTTAAGAGCTCTTCTTTGTTTTTACTTGTCACTCAGTGGCTTTGAGATGACTCCTTTCTTACTTTTTTGACACATTTTTCATGCACAGTTTTAATGAACTCTCTTATTGATACCTCCAGTTTAATGAACTCTCTTTATACCTCCAGTTTAATGAACTCTCCTTTATACCTTTTGATTTGAAACTCTCTTTTTATCTCCAGTTTAATGAAAATTCTTCCCATTCTTTTTACCTCTGGACCCTCATACCACAGTATTAATTTCAACTCAAATCTCTTCAATATTCATAATGTCCAATTATTGATGAATAGGCATTCTACGTTATTTTTATGGTGTTATACCCACCAGTTATAATATATGGAGAGCATATCCTTAATAATTAGCACTGTTGTAGCTTTATTGAACTCTTACTTATTAATGCGTGCACAGTATTAATGAACTCTCCTACCGGATATGTAAACTCTATCCTCAGCGTAGCCTTTGGTCGAGGTAGAAATATTTAAATCATAACGGTAACGAATTTTGATAAATTTCAGTATGACCAATAAGCACAAGTTTAAGATATCTATTTATCACACAATGATCATTAAGGCATATTATTGAATTTACTTTCGTGTTTTCACAAACCAGAATTCTTCGCTTGTAGTATGTTTGATGTCATCATTTGATTTGTGACGTCGCCTCTGCAACGTTCACGGTTTGGAAGAACGTTGGAACTTTCTTGTTACACTTTATTGTTCACTTCATAAAAGACACCAAAATGCCCTTGGAATAACCTCGGTGACAAAAACAATGTCCTTTACACCGTGAAAGTTTACAGTTTCGACAGGCTGATGTGCAGTTTTCTTTACTGTTGCGCCAAGATTGACTCTGACCTACCAATTTGCATTCTCACTGAACCTCAGCTAAGCGAGTCACTTATAATTTTCCGAACGGGTGTTATGAACCCGGAAACAATACAGTTGTGTGATAAACATGTATATCTAATGTTAAACTACAGTAAAGTAATTGCACAACCCTACAACTTTACTAGGATGAAGCCACAATAGGGAATCTTGCAATTGTACAGGGAGAATCTTTAAAAAATCTTCTCAAGAACCACTTGGCCAGAAAATTTACAATAAACATGAAAGCTTCCTGACAGTAGAGTATGCTGATTCAAGTTTGTTCAAATTCATGGTACCTGACGGTAGAATGGGACTACAATAGGGAATCAAAGTTTTACATGCAAATGAAAAAAAAAATCTTTTCAGGTAGCACAGACAAAAAAGTGGACATTTACAGGAAAGCTTTTTAACATAGAGCAGATTCAATCAAGTTTGTTCAAATCGTGGTATGTAGTGTAGGGATACAATAGAGGATCAAAGTTATACATGGGAATATACAGGAACATTTGGCAATGCAAGCATAACATCCCCTTTATAAACAGTAGTCATTAGTGACCTTTGACCCTGAAAATCAATAGGGTTCATCCTCTCTCCATTGGCAACATTTGTGGAAGAATTGATGATCCTCTGATTAATGCTGCATCTTTTATCTTGTTCACAAGATTTTGATGCAGTCAATAGGGTGACCTTGAAAATCAATAGGGTTAATCCTCTCTCCATTTGTGGAAGGTCTGATGAATGCTGTGTCTTTTACCTTATTCACAAAGATTTTAGACAATGGTCAATAGTGACCTTGACCTTTGACCCTGAAAATCAATAGGGTTAATCCTCTCTCCATTGGTAACATTTGTGGAAGGTTTGATGATTCTCTGATTAATTAAAGTTTGTTTTTGGAGGCAAAAACATAATTGCTTCCCCCCAGTGCTGTCAGTTGTACAGTCAGCTCTCGTTACAACGGCCAAGTCTGTTTCTGATCATTATGCCATTATTAGGGCTGCGTATCGGGTGAAATCTTCGTATCGCGATATATTGAGATATTTTCAAATATACTGCANCAAATGTACTGCAATATATATTGCAATATTTTCAAATGTCAACGATCTTTTCTCTTATTTTATTGACTATGAAATTGATTTCTATGCTGAATATATGAAAAATAAGAAACAAGACTTGGTTGCTTAACTACATTGCTCTATTGGAAGTAGAAAAACTGTCTTTGGTGTTTAGAACAATCACAGAAATGTTTCAGTCATATTCAACATAATATTTAATGTGAGGAATCTCAAACTGAAAGTAAATTCCTAGTCTGAACATTTAAGCCGATATACCGGTATTGAAAAAACGCATCGCAATACGATATTTTTTATGAACGAATTGCAATATATCGGAATACCGGTATTATCACACAGCCCTAGCCATTATAATCAATCTGCCATTGTAATGATATGCCTATTTTACCAGACAGTACGAGTTATTCTCCTTTATTTATTCATCAGCACAATTGGTGCATCGATAAACTCTGTCCCTCTTTTCAGTAAACAAACATTACCTGGGCGGCTGTCTCATGCAAAGGTGGTGAGGGTTTCAATCTGTTACATAATCTTTGTCAAGTGTGAAAATATTGCTGATAGCTAATTGTATTTTAAACGGGTCGTTTAATAATCTCAAATAACCTGCAGTTATATCAAATTTTATATAGTGTCAAAATGCACATTTGTTACCGATAATTTAGGCAGGTGCTGAAGTACAAATATGCTGTTGCATGTATATCAAGCAATATAAGTAGTGAGCAGATTTGTTCCAACAAAATTTCGCAGTTGGACGAATTTGCCGGTAAATCGATTGCTGTTGTAACGAGCGCTAACTGTAGTTGCGCTTACAAGGTTATTTATGAGGGGTTTTGGCAAAATTCCAAGTTCAAAGAGCATAACTCCCACAAAATTCCGGGATCAAAATTTCCTGGTAATATGCACAACTACATATGACGTCCTTGCTACATATCAAGTTCCCTTAAAATCAGATCAGCAGTTTCAAAGGAGTTGCACCGAGAAGGTTATTTATGAGGATTTACATCAAATTTCTTTTTAAGTTCAAAGGAGCATAACTCCCACACAAGTTAGGGGATCAAAATTTCCTGGTAATATGCACAACTACATATGATGTCCTTGCTACATGTCAAGTTTCCTAAAAATCGGATCGGTAGTTTCAGAGGTATTAAAAATGTGCTGACAAGGTTATTTATGGTAAATTTCCAAGTTCAAAGGGGCATAACTCCTACAAAAACCAGAGGATCAAAATTTCCTGGTAATATGCACAACTACATATGATGTCCTTACTACATGTCAAGTTCCATAAAAATCAGATCAGTAGTTTCAGAGGAATTGCACTGACTAACTTTGTGACGTACACATGCAAGGACCCATCAAAAACAATATGTCTCCCCACTGAAGTGGGGGGAGACATGATGTGTACGTCTTCTATCTTGTCACAAGAATTTTAGTGAACAGTGATCTTTGACCCTGAAAATCAATAAGGTTTATCCTCTCTCCATTGGCAACATTTGTTGATTCTCTGATGAATGCTGCATCTTCCATCTTGTTCACAAGAATTTTTGGCAATAGTCAATTTTGACCTTGAAAATCAATAGGTTCATATCCTCTTTCCATTAGCAACATTTGATGAAGGTTTGATGATTCTCTGATGAAATATTTGTCTTCTATCTTGTTCACAAGAATTATAGACAATAGTGACCTTGACCTTAAAATCATCATCTCTCAGGGTGCAAAATTTGTGGAAGGTTTGACGATCTTCTGATGAATGCCCTTGCCTCTATTTTGTTCACAAGGTTCTGGACACACACAGTCGTGATGCTATATCCCCTCCACTACTAGGTGCGAGGGGATAATTAAAACATCTTTTTTAAAAGTAGCAGATTCACACTAAAAGTTGCGGGGATTAATTTTCTTTTCTTTAGGCCCCTCTGACCATAGTTGAGGGCATGTTTTGTCCAGTATTTAAGAAAATGGTAAGTGATAGGACGTAAGTGATAAAGACTTTCATATAACATGTGAAATTTGCTTTCAGTACCAAAGACCTTGGAATTTAAATTTACTTTGAAGGAAATGTAATCTCTGTTCAGTGTCTCCTTGACTATAAGGTTTTCATAACTTGAATAAGTATTCCTTATGGAAAGACCTTACATTTCCTACATAACCTTTGACCTACTGCCTAGTGACCTTGGACTTAAAGTTTGACCTAAACGAAACTTGAACTCTGTTTTTAACATCTAAATAACAATTTTCTTTGTATGAAAATATAATGTATTTAACATCTCCCGAACTATTTATAACAAGAGGCCCATGGGCCACATCACCTCCACCTGAGTGACCTTGGCCCTGGCTCAGCAGTGGTGATTTAGAAAAGATTTTCAAGTTTCCTTAAAACTGACCCAGTGGTTCTGGAGAAGAACAATTTTATGCAAAACTTTGATCCCCTGTTGTGGCCTTGCCCTACCCCCGGAGGTATGATCTGGTCAAATTTGAGTAAATGTTGTCTTTTGGCTTGAGAAGACAATTTTTAATATATATTCAAATGTAAAACTTTGATCCCTATTGTGCTCCACCATACCTCTGGGGGTCATGTGATTGAACAAACTTGAATCTCCACTATATCAGGAAGCTTTCATATAAATATTCAGCTTTCCTGGTCCAGTGGTTCTTATGAAGATTTTTAAAGATTTCCCTATATAATCACATGTGAAACTTGGATCCACTATTGGGGCTCCATCGTACTCCCGGGGGGGGGGGGGGGGGGGGGGGGGGGGGGGGTTTGATTTGAACAAACTTGAATCTCCACTAAATCAGGAGCTGTCATATAAATTTCAGCTTTTATGGCCCAGTATTACTTGAGAAGAAGATTTTTAAATATTTTCCCTATATAATCATATTTAAAACTTTGATCCCCTATTAGGGCCCCATCGTACCCCCGGGGATCATGAGTTGAACAAACTTGAATCTCCTCTACATCAGAGAGCTTCCATATAAATGTCAGCTTTCCTGCGGCCAGTGGTTCTTGAGAAGAAGATTTTTATAAGATTTTTCCGATATAATCATATGTCAAACTTTGATCCCCTATTGTGCCCATGTACCCCCGGGGGTCATGATTTGAACAAACTTGAATTTCCTCTATATCAGAAAGCTTCCATATAAATTTCAGCTTTCCTGGCCAGTGGTTCTTGAGAAAAAGATTTTTTCTTAAATCATGTCAAACTTTGATCCCCTATTGGGGCCCATCGTACCCCCGGGGTCATGATTTAAACAAACTTGAATCTCCATTATATCAGGAAGCTTCCATATAATTTCAGCTTTTCTGGCCCATTGGTTCTTGAGAAGATTTTTAAATGACACCACCCTATTTTTGCATTTTCATGATTATCTCCCTTTGATGAGGGCCTGGTCCTTCATTTGAACAAAATTGAAGCCCCTTCACCCAAGGATGATGTGTACCCAGATTTGGTTGAATTTGGCCCTGCAGTTCTTGAGAAGTTGAAAATGTGAAAAGTTTACAACGACGAGACACGGACAAATTTTGATCAGAAAAGCTCACTTGAGCCCTTTGGCTCAGGTGAGCTAAAAAGGTGGTGTTTTCATATTTTATACATACTGTAAAAGTGGTTATTTATGCTGGGGGTTAAGTGCACGTTTTGGCATGTCCAACATTAAGCATGGGTGAAAAATATTCGGTAACTGAATATATAACATATATTATTATATACTTTCAATTTCATCTCCTCTTTTTCCTTTAGAAGTTTGCGGGCCAATATCACACGATATATGCCCGGAAACTTTTCGGCCCGCAAGCTGACGTCATAATTAAACAAAATTGGAAAATTGATTGTGGCGTCACAATAGAGCACGTTTCTTGACGTTACTGTTAAAACATCAACAAACTTTTAAGTTTCAATTTTTTTTCGTGTTTTTCAGCTCATAGCCTGTTAAGTGTTAAAAATAAAAATTTTGTTAGTTTCTAAATGAAATTGAAAGTATATAATAAAAAGGTTATAGACTTGTGTATGGAAAATTATGACGACCTTGTTTTTTGTAGCGAAGGGACCTCGCAAGCTCGGTCTGTGTACGCGCCAAAAAACTCGGTCGTCATATTTTCCCATCCAAATCTATAACCTATAAGTATATAAGATATTTTTAAAAATATGCATGGGGGAAAATTATGCGCTTATTACGTGACTGCGTAATTAGCATAAATTTCCCCTTGCGCGTAAATAACCACTTTTACAGTAGATTTTCCATGGCAAGACCTTGTGATACCAGTGTTTGACCTTGACATTAGAATCACAATGCCTCCCCCCCCCCCCACATAATATTTCATCATGAATAGCATTTAGATGCTACGAAGTAAACATTTTAAGGATTTTGTGGCTCTCCACTAAATGAACCATAGAGTCCTGCCTGCAATACTACCAGAACCCCATCCAGGGGCCTTAAACATCTCTGTTAGTAGAGGTCCTCATGTTCAGTATTAAAGCACAAACAGTTCGGTTCTTTACAGAAATAATACAATTTCACAATTGGGGCTGTAGAGCCTCATCCTTGCAGCAGAAACCAAACCCAAGTTTTTAGAATCCTACAAATACAGTAGTCTGAGACATTCATACTCATGATGCAGTCAAATTTGGTTGTTTGATGCCCAGGAGCTTTTTTTTTTGTTTGTTTGTTTGTTTTTTTAAAAGGAAATCCTGGCAATGCATTAGGAATGGCTATGGCGAATCGCAATATCATATACCCAAAAATTCATCTTGAAGAATAACAGAAATATTCCATTTGATAAAAAAATTTAATGAATAAATGAAATAGCTTTCATTAGGTTGGAACACCTTTCTTTATGAAATGGACACAGAATTGGATGTCACCCATGATGAATAACATCTAGTCTACATTGTTCGTGCAGCACTACCAGAGCTTAAAATCAGATGTTGTTAATCTCGCCTGAGTGGGAACCTCTCCGTGGTAGTGCCATCCTTGGTAATGACCCGGACTACCACGGCGTCACCGGTATAAATATCACGTTCCGCTGCAGAAATAAATACATCCTTTACTAGGTTAATCACTTTTTCTTTTGACAGTGGTACTCTTGGGACATTCTGCTGATTTTTCAACCCAATCTGGAAAACAATTGAAAACATTTTTAAAACCTAATCAAATAAATCTATAAACAATCTAATTTTAATAACATTGTAAAACGACTTTTGGAACATACATATAAGAATAAGAAAAAGTTGAATAATCATGAGACATTCCAAGGAAAAAGATTGGGTCTATATATATAATGTTAAAATACTTTCCACTTGGGTTTTCACAGGAATTTTATTACAACACTTATACATGCAGATAACAGTGGAAAAATATATCCTCTGTAAACAAAAGGATGAGGTTCCTCCTCTTGCAGTTATAAATCCCAAGACTTAATCATCCTCGATATATTGTATTTGGTTACAGACAAGTTATATTGTTTTCTGTTTAGCAGTAAAGTTTCTACCACTTATATATAGGGACATAATAAGAATTCAGAATCATTTTCATGTATCTATGCATTCGACTGAAAAAAATAATAAAAGGAACAGGTGATTCTTTGTGATGGACTGTTTATAATTTGATACCTGGTTATCTAACAGAGGCTGTAGCATAGCAGCTGCCGATCCCCTGGCTCTGTAACCATCCGATCCATAGGATCCCACAGGGTCAAAACTGTACACCACACCTTTACTGTCAAAACAATCTCATCAAGGGTCAAAACTGTAAACCACACCTTTACCTGTCAAAACAATCTCACATTGATAAACACTGTACACCACACTTTAACCTGTCAAAACAATCTCACATTGATAAAACTGTACACCACACTTTACCTTCAAACAACTACATTGATCAAAACTGTACACAATGTATTCTGTTTCTTTTGATTTAACTCCCGGTCTGCAGATTATTATTTGAATAAACTTGACGATAAATGCTGTATGAAATTGCTTGAATTTTATTGACATACTGTACCCTTAGGTTTTCAACAAGATTTACTCAAGGTTTGAACATATTTGAATCTTCAGTATACAAGGAAAATTTTGATCAATCTTTTCTGGTTCAATATTTTTTTTGTTAAAAATCTTTTAAGCAATTAAAAAATTTTTTATTTTTTTTAACAATCTTCCCTTGGATGGAGGCAGGACAAACTTGAATTTCTTTTATCCAAGGATGCTTAACTACAAGTTGAAATGAAATTTGCCCAAAGAGCTAACAGGCAACAAACATTGATAAGTAAATCTTTGCAACATGAAATATCTTTAAGAGAAATACCTTCTTCATCTAGTCCTGCAATTAAGTTGTATACATAGTAAGGAAAGAATCTCCTGTGATACAACATGGTCGACAGCATGGCTGCTATTTCAGATGTTGTCATCTTTTTGTGGTGCTCATGTTCAAACATCTGCAATTTTCCAATAATTAAAATAACAAAATAATAAACTACGTATTTTAAAATTTAATACAACTGTGTTTACAGAAGAGGTTTTTTTTTCATGCCAGCATTGGATCTGCTACCTAACAAGAATGTGTTTATGAAACACTACAATCCAGTGGAAGGGGCTTGTCATAAGGATTATACATGTGATATATGAAAGGCCTATCACTTAACATTAAAAAAGTTAAGGTTATAAATGTTAAAGTTTATGAAAAGTAGATCAATTTTCAATGCCAAAGCCATAAGGTAAAACATTTTGGTACCAGTTGAAAGGGCTTGTCATATGGAATACACATGCAAAATATGAAAGCCCTATCACTTACCAATCAAAAGTTATAGACAATGTTAAAGTTTTTGAAAAGTAGGTCAAAGGTAAGCAGGTATAAAAATTTTGGTAGCAGTGGCTTGTTATTAAGAATATACATGTGAAATATAAAAAGCCCTATCATCTACCATTCAAAAGTTATCGGCAATGTCTAAAGTTTTTCCTGCAGAACAAACAGCACCGGCCAAACAAACATGTATATGACAGTGTTTGAAACCAGTGATTTTCTCTATATTTTTTTCCAAAGGGTCTGTGGCTTTCCAATTGGGACAAGAATTGTTTGTATTTCAGTCCAGATTGGGAAAATCGTTTTATCGTAAATAAGTTTTAAATAATATAATTAAACATCTATAGTTGCCTTATTTCAACACTCTTATTTTCAATTATTCTATCTATCATCATTCCATAACTCTTAATTCTTAGGTATTTATTCATACTGACATGTTTAGTTTTTTAACAAATACTTTTCCTTTCCTAATTTATATATTGGGAGTTGAATTGGGAAAAAAAATAGCATTTTTGGGAAGGGGAAAGGACGAATTCAGAGCCCGAACGGCCTCTTAAAAAATCACTGGAAACTCGCTGTAAAATTAGCTGGACATGCAGGGCTAACTACTTGTAAAATTCGTTAGCCCAGCCAGAGAGAGCCATAGCCCTGAAATATATTTGTTGGTATACTATTATCCGTGGGCTGATATCGGTGAAATTTTCGTATCGCGATATATTGCGATATTTCAAAGGTAATTTCATTGATTTTAAGGATAGATTTCCAGCAGCAATACTGAAAATTAAAAAAAGTGTTCTTGAATATCACCCGGTAGTCAGGCACATTATAGCACTTGGCTGCTTTACTCCGTTGCTCTGTTGGAAGTAAAACAACTATCATCTTAGTGTTTTGAAATAATCACAGAAATGCATTCAGGCCATATGAAACGTAATAGTAGAATGTAGGAATTCAAGCCTAAACGTAATTTCTTCTGAGCCTCAAGCATCTTCTGAGGAAATACGCGTATTGAACACGTATGCGCGATACGACTATTTTTTGTTAAAAACGAATCGGCAATATATCGGAATACCGGTATTATCGCACAGCCTATTATCAGTATCTTATCAAGCGATAACATGATTAAAACTTAATCTACATCTTCGATCCCAATCATAAAAATGTCGATGTTATTGCAACTTCATTACGATTTCATAACATCTAAATTTTCTCATCGCGAAATTTTAACGCCTCCGGTCGGTGTCTTTGCAAAGAATGTGTTTGCCCATGGAGAATATTGAGTCTCGGACGGTCGGGCGTACGATTTATACGATTATTTCAAACACTGATATGCCCCCGAATCAAAGATTCTAAGGGCATAAAAATAAAATTTATTCTGAATGGATTTTTTCAAATTCAAAGAATTCATGGATAAATTCGAGTAAAATAAAACTTTATCACTGTGACATCACAATGTACATACATTTATAACATTATAGCTTAATATCAGGTGTAACAGTTAAGGAAGCTATAATGCCATACCTAGTAAAGCAACAAGAGTCACTATCATATTGTTGAGTTTCTCATTCTGTCACAACATATTTCAATTAAGTGATCAGAGCCCTACCTACCCTTACAAAGATGATTATTAAAAGCACACAGCTGTTTACATTCAACCAAGACTGGACATTTTAATGGTAGACAATTAATGTACCAGTTTGACAGTCAAATTATTGACCCTGTCGAATAACTATTGCTGACTATTCAACAAATTGGCATTAATGCAAATCATTAAGGACTAGTCATACAAAGCAAAATATGGCTTTGGTGATGTTATTATTTTAATCAAAGTTGCAGCCACTCTTACTTATTTCCAAAAGGTGTCAATAAGATGACCATTTTTACAAGATAATAGTGATAACGATTCAAGGCATACATTAAAGAGACAAAATCCATACCTTTAAACGAGCATTCAAAACTTTTGTTAGAGTCAAGACATCACCATGGAATCCACATGCTCCTAGAAGTGTTGAATTTGTTCTGGAAGATAAGATAACACATTTTTGCACATATAACATGACAGATGGAATATTTCCAAGAATTGATCAATCAACTTCAGGTCCCTGGGCTACAATGCTCACCTGATTCACTAGCATGTAACTCAAGGGAGGAAATGTACTCCTACATTTGTTCAAACCCTTCTTGAGTCATGGTTTGTATACTTTTGATGTACATGTTTATTACATCATAACATGTCAGAGGAGATTTGTATACAACATTAATAAATGACTTTTTCGAGAACTTTCACCGCAGAACTGCAATTTTTGAGAGAAAAAACACACCTGAAGATGCTTGCATATTGGTATGACTAATCATGAATTTGTTGTTGAGATGATGATTCTTAAATATTTGTATGGAAAACTTTGATCCCTTATTGTAGCCCCATCTCAACCCCAGGAGTCATGATTTGAACAAACTTGAATCTGCACTACCGAGGTACTTAGGGATGCTTGCACAGTTGAACTTCAGTATCTCGAAAACACTGNTTGGGGATGCTTGCACATTATTACAGTTGAACTTCAGTATCTCGAAAACACTGATATCTCGAATACCATGGCTATGTCGAAGTGATTCAGAAGTCCCAGCCATCTATTTTTTTTAGTATTTTTACCGTTTGATATATCGAATCCATGGATATCTCAAAGTTTTTTCTTGGTTCCATTGAGTTTGAGATCACAAGGTTCAACTGTATCATGATCTAATCTGTTACTGAGATAAAGATCACCTATTGTCCTTGGACCCCAAATTTGAACAAAAATTTAATCTGCATTACCTGTGAATGCTTGCATAATAACATTGTTCTTGAGAAGATTATATGTTTTATATATTGATCCCTATTGCGCCCTCATCCTATCCCCTAGAACCATGGTTTGTACGAACTTGAATCTACAACATACAAGAAAGCTGTCTCGTACAATCCAGTGATTCTTTTGCAAAGAATATTTTTAAACGACTTAACCCTAATTTTGCCTCTTGCTTATCTCTCCTTCAAAGGGGTAATAGTGATTATTAGTCTATTTGAATTCCTTTTTTCCAAGGAAGATTTGTGTCAAGTTAGATTGAAACTGGTCTAAGGGTTCTGATCAAGGACATGAAAATATGGAAAGTTAAACAACAGATGCAGGACAAAGTTTGATCAGAAAACCTTTGGCCTATCCCAATCCTTCATCTTATGTACATGTACATCATATAAAACTGAAAGAAGAAATACTATTCTTTTTAGAGTATATAAAATTTCATTCAATTATTCACTTGCTCTTGGCTGCTGACTTTTTGATTTGTAGCAAAACTTAGACTGAAGATAAATGGTATTCTAATCACATTGCTATATGTGTTAACTGTTTACTGAATGTAACCTTGACCTATGAGTTTTACCAAATAGATTAATAATAGGAATCTTGAACCTGTAGCATGTAAAAGGTTGAAAACTAAGATCATGGTACATGTACTTTCTTATATGTTGTCCACAACACCTTAATCTATGACTTTTTGGCCCTGATGTAGATCACTACTATGCAACTTTGTTACTGGGGAATAAAATATGCACATGTTCTATTAACTGACATACCAGTTTCAAAGAGTAATTTTAGTGATCCCATTTTGAATGAGGATATTGTCCTTTATTGAAAAAATATCGCCCTTATTTATCAACTATACTTTGTGCAAGTTTGATTTTTTATGGTATCATGGTATTGTTGTTCTCCAGAAGTCAAATATAAATGAATAAATGGACCAACAAAGGACAAAGTTTAATAAGAAAAGCTCACTTGAGCCCTTGGCTTAGTTGAGCAGACCTACTTACAGTTGGTAAGTTTTTGGTAAATCCCGTGTGTGGATGGAAAATCCCTGACTTAGTCTTGTGTCTGAACCCACAACAACAAAATCTTCTCCAGCTATTGCCAAGCAAGTCCTGAAAATGAAAGCAAACATCAAGTACATAGGCTTGCCCTGCTGCCTAATCCTATTATATTTTTACATAATAAAATAATGTTTAAAATTAAACAACAAGTACAGTAGGTTGTTCTGCTTGATGAGAAAAAAGAGACCATACTAGAAAATTATATTATGAGTGACCCTCTCGATTTATGTGGGAGCTCCCCACTAATAAGCTTAACCTCCTGTGTAGTCGTTACTCCTGAGCGGAAACAAAAGAATTTCAAAAAGCATTTTTCTCTCTCTACATTTCCCTCAGAACATCAATCAGATAGCATGCTCAAGCTACCTACATATAAAATTTAAGTGCAGAAATAATATTTTATGATGCTGTAATACTACTTTTCCATTAATATATTATAATGCACTAAAACACATGGGCTCCTTCTACAGCATGTGTTTAATAACAGCAGAGTCTTAATTTGAAAGCAATTCTTTGTGCAATACATAGTATGACAATACCCATGGGAAGGGAGTTATGGTAGTGGTATATTAAACCAGAAGCACTGACACAGTTACAAAGTATGACAAACTTAGAAGTACGGTAAATGATAAGGTATTTGATGCTCACTGCCTCACCTAAACTTGAAAGATTTTCAAAATCAAAAGCAATATACATACATGTATACGAATACACATTAAAATCAAACTCATTGAAATGATGTATTTATTTGCTCGGCAAGCCTTGCAAATAAATACAATACACCATTTCAACTCATATCACGCAATATAGATATCCTCTATAGTGTATATATCTCATTCAGGTAAATGGAGNACAATATAGATATCCTCTATAGTGTTACTAGTGTATATATCTCATTCAGGTAAATGGAGTAATTCATGATCAAGAACGGCCTCAATATGGTATGAAATACATCAAACAAGCATACATGTACAGGGATTCATTTTGCCCTGCGTATTGCGTATTTTTCGCATTTCATCAATTAAATACACATTGGTTTCTGTCCAGTGTGTCCCGAGTATGCATAAATAGAATGTAAGTTTCCAGTTTCTATTTTTATCGCAAATTCTGTTTTTCAGAAGCCTCTTTTGTCTCTTAATATATTTTAGAAGGGTACTAAACAACAAGGGTAAAACAAACTTTTGATGGGCTCTAACACACGGCAACCAATGAAATTGTCCATTATTCCTCGAATCGTATAAAAAACGAAAGTAGGCATCATGACAATATTTTAAAAGCATGCAGTATGCCTCCCAAAAAAGTCATCAAACTTCTTCCAATCAATAAAGGTAAATTGAATGTCTTTTTTGAGCATAAACAAGGATGTCTGCATGGTCAACAATGTTAACAATAACTATGAAAAAGAAAAATACGAACGAAAATTATCAACACATTCAGAATCTGAGAAAAGTTCAGAAAAATCAATTCAAATGATTGGAAAAATAAAACTTTACTTTATTTCACATTTATAGTGACCGTCGTTGGTTACAATTTTGACCCATTGATTTTTGAGTTCTGACCCATTGCTTTTTGTCTAATGGGTACACTGTACTCATTCCTGCAATTTTCAAAATAATCATTGCATGTAGGTTGTCAGGGGAAAAAAATTAAGACACTGTCAGACTGAGATCAGAAACTGCAGAAATTTGTGTAAAAGTTACTGTACACTGATCATTGAGAATTTCATGACACTAATTCACAAAAAATGATTGCTTCCAAAGAATTCGATCGTTAAAAAGTAGAAATTGACTGATATTTCCAGCACTATTGCAGGCCGAGTATTGTTGTACATGTATTTACAGTTTTACACCATGATGGCATGATATACTTTCGTCTTCTTTTGAATTGATTCCATGCACATATATTTTTAATTACCCTCCATTCATGGCATATGGACTGAAATACGTCTGCTTTGGTTTATAAGAAGATTCATCATTTATAACAGGGTCCATCATCTTCGGTTTTTAAGTTATTGTTGTTCTTTTCCAACAGCACTGTGACTTGCTTTTATTGAAAATGATCAGTTCCGGTATGCGATTTTGAACAAGCCGTACAATCATTAACTTAACGGGCTAGTGTTTTGCACAGCTATAACACATAATATGATATTATTCACTCATTAACCATGTTTTACTTACAAGGATCAAAAAAATTGAATGAAATATGATAAATCAGGTTTGTCTCATAAATTTTAAGATTCTAGATCTTCGAAATAATCAAGTACGGGTTAGCTAAAACCGAAAACGCCGAAAACGCATGGTGGTCGAATTTTTAACGAAATAAACTGTGAAGATGGATTTTTCAGACGATGAAGAGGAACTCAGCGTTCCTCAGGTTAAGAAACCATTAGTATATGGAAGTCTAGAGGAAAGAGAAAGACAGAGACTTGCAGGCGGCAGCACTTCAGGATCTTTAGCCTCAGACGCCATAAAAGCGGGTAAAGCTGCAGGGAATATAAACATAACGGAGGGAGGGTCCTATGACATTGCCGAAGTAGACCCCAACGAGGGACAAGCAGAATTGCTAGCTGTACTAGAAAAAAAGAAGAAAGCCAGACAAATTCAGGTGTCGACGGATGACTCTGAAGTTAAAGCCAACCTCAGACAATTAGGCGAGCCAATCTGTTTGTTCGGAGAGGGTCCAGCTGACAGAAGAGATCGTCTCAGAAGAACTTTAGCTGAACTGGGATCAGTTGCCACAGATGCAATATTGAGAAAGGAAAAAGAATTATCAGAGAAGAAAAGTAAAGAGGAGGAGAATGTTACATGGTAATATAGGGCTACAATTTTTGATACTACATGCATGTTACCATGGATACTGTATTAGAAATGANGGGGTTAGAGTCAGAGGAATCTCAGATTAGTATATTACCATGGATATTAGAAATGAAAAGAAAAGTCTGTAAAGTGACTTTAGCAATTATGTTAGTTAAGTAATGTATTTGTATTTTTTAGGTACCACGAAGGGACTTCTGCTCTGAAAGAAGCAAGAGTATGGATAGCAAAATACTCCATTCCTAAAGCTAAAGAGAGAATAAAATTACAAAGAGAAGAGAAACTGATACCAACAGCGAAGAAAAATGCCCAGCTTCAAGACCTGCATAAACGAGTTAGAGCAGTCACCAATGAGTGCAGTCAGATTGGAGATGTTAGGCCACTTTCGTATTGTGAGTTTAGTCCCAATGGTAAAATACTGGCTGTAGCATCATGGTCAGGCTTGTGCAAGTTGTGGTCTGTCCCAGATTGCCAGCTCATTCGACAATTAAGGGGGCATAACTGCAATGTTGGAGCCATTGTTTTTCATCCTAAAGCTACACTTGCATTGGATGACAATTCATGCTGTATGGCTTCCTGTAGTCAGGATGGGACTGTCAAGCTCTGGAATCTTGTGAGTGATGAACCAGTGGCAGACATAGAAGGCCACAGCCCATACAGAGTGTCTCGTCTGAAGTACCACCCTTCAGGGCGATTTTTGGGCACCTGCTGCTTTGACAACTCCTGGAGACTTTGGGATTTAGAAGTCCAAGAGGAAATTCTTCATCAGGAGGGCCACAGTAAACCAGTTTATGACATCTCCTTCCAGAGGGATGGTGCTTTAGCAGCAACAGGAGGGCTTGATGCATTCGGAAGAATTTGGGATCTAAGAACGGGGAGATGCATCATGTTTTTGGAGGGCCATATCAAGTCAGTTTTTTCTGTTGATTTTGCTCCTGATGGTTATCATGTTGCAACAGGAAGTGAAGATAACTCGGTGAGGATTTGGGATCTAAGGCAGAGGAAATGTGTATACACCATTCCATCTCATAAGAATTTAGTGAGCAAAGTGAAGTTCCAACCGGATCATGGCAGTTATCTAATAAGTGCATCTTATGATTGTACATCCAAAGTCTGGGCCCATCCAACATGGGCACCATTGAAAACATTAGCAGGGCATGAAGGAAAAGTGATGGGTGCAGACATTTCTCCTGATCTTAAGTACATTGCAACAGTATCTTATGACAGAACATTCAAACTGTGGACCACTGAACTGCAAGGAGGAATTTAATTGCAGGGAGTGATACGTGAATGTTCTGATTATATTTTATTATCAGTATACATTTTATACTTGCAGCTCCTAAGTGTGTTCATTGATAACATGTATCATATGATTTTCATTCAAGATTTTAGAAAAATACATTAAAATGTGTCATAGCATTGTGTCATTATTTACATTCATGTATTTGTCATTGAGAACAAAATTCTGTAAGACTGACCAACATCCAATCTGTAAGTTGTCAACATAAAGAATGAACAATTAATCCGGTAGTTAAAATTGAAGCCTAAATTAATGATAAAATATTACCGTATAGTTTTTACAGGACAAAAAATGTAAACAATTCACACCCTATTCAAGTACATGTATTGGTATGCAAGTTTTTACAGCCCCCATAGTCCAATCCAACACCTGTGGAATCCGTCACTCGGGGAATTCCAACAAGTGAAGTAAGGTTTGAATATATTAATTAAAACCAAGGACATTTCACCTTATGGAACAGTTGCTTCGTTCAACAAAAACGAACACAAAGGAAATATTCATATCTAGTTAATCCACCCCATTCTACAAGAGGCCCATGGGGGCCATATCGGCTCACCTCGTAGTGAGCCTTGGCTGCTAGGCTCACAGTGTTGAATTTTTTAAAAAGAATGATTCCATCAACTTCATCCTGTGAAAAGTTTTCACCAATATTGTTGGCCAAAAGGATCAACACCCAAACTGAAAATAATTCATATACCCAGCATGCCTCCAATCGTGTGTGTGTGACCCACAGAATTCTGCTCTGTTATGGTAAAAGCCAATAGCGACTCATCAGTGTTTTATAAAAATGATTAAAAATCTTGCCGGGAGGTATAAATATATACATGAGTAATGCAACTGTAGACGCAAAAATCGTAATCTTATTAAATAAGGTAGAAATCTTCACTATGTCACTTTATTTATTGGCAGAATGTCGTGTTAGTCCCCCTTTTGACTCAGGGGACCTGGTTCACGCGTTAATTCTAAAACGCGAACACTTGAATTCTCATTCACCACAAGAGATGATATGTGTAAAATGGTACATGGTACCAAGTCTTCCTTAAAAATTGGACCGTGCAGTGGTTCTGAGAACCATTATGCAAAAAAGTTGATCCGCACTATTGGACCGCCACCCTACCCCCGGGGGATATATCTGAATCAAATTTGAGAATCACTTACTATAATTCAGGAACTTTTAGGTCACATGTAATATTGTTTACTTTGGTCAAATAGTTCTGAGAAGACCATTTTTAAAGTTTCCCTATTATTCACTATGTTACAAACTTTGATCCTTAGTTGTGGGGCCCACTCCATACCCGGGGCCATGATTTGTACAAAACTTGAATATCACTATATCAGTGAGCATTTACGTAGTAAATTTCAGCTTTTCTAACCCAGGATTCTTTGTACCAAATAGATTTTTAAATTGACATTTTCATCATTATCTCCCCTCTTGAAGAGTCAGATCCCTTCTTGACACAAAACTTGAGCACGAAGTGTTGGAATTTCCATGGAGCAACGATATGTGTCCTGATTTTTGCTGGAGCACTAGTTATTTAGAATTCGGTACTTGAGCAGGACTCTCATTCAAAAGCTTCATAAGATTAAAGAAAAATCTCGTGCTAGCCTTTTAATCGACATTTCGAGATATTGAACGAACGTTTTTATCTAATTATAATAATAATTTTCTTCGTGTGTCATCATATGTCTATTGCAGATATACCCAGGCGAGATTAGAAATAAAAACCTTATGCTCCACTGGTCTAGCTTCGTACATGGAGTTTATTTAATTTGAACGATAGACATTAATCGACAAACTAAAAACTCACTTTATGGACCAAACAGCCGTTCTTCCGACACCTAATGTACAGATTGCTCGCGATATCGGTAAAACTTCCCATGATTCCATCATCACGCACAATGGGTGGGAATATATCTCTCAACTTTATTTCATTACGTAAGAGCTTGTTCTGTTGTATGATGCCAAGATTTCGTGTGTGGAGGAGCAGGCCATTCTTACACAGTTGTTCTGCAGGGCTTTCCACAGTCACATTTAAATGCAGCATTTCACTTTATTCTTAGGTCGTATTTGGCGTAAGAAAAGCTCGAACCAGCGTTCACTTTCAGTCCAGTATGGACTGCCAATTGGTCAAAATAACTGGGAGTTGATGTGTTTGATGACAATTGTTGAGTCCACCGATTTTCACAGCAGGCTGTTTAGTTACTCCCGAGCGTGATTTTCTCACGTTTACCTGATGAATGAAAATGGGCTACGACGAGTCGTTTGTTTAGCACCTGATCCCAACCTCTGGTGTGTCCAGGGGTCCTTGGTGATTGCCCAACTCTTGTGTTTGTAATATTCTATTTAGGAGCGTAGCCGAGATTAGAGTCATTGTGCAATTATTCTTGGCCATTATGTTGCGGCTTCAGTATATTATTGAGAAGGTAACATACCTGCATTGGGCTTGTTTATAAGCTGCAAGTGCAAATTAATTTGCAGACGAGGGTATAGCCAGTCCAACCAATTTATCATAACATATAGCACGCAGGTACATTTATTGACCTTAGCACTCTGTTTTACATTATCCATCACAGCTGGATCTTGCAAATTGAATGTTCGACAACTCAAATTCAAATAATAATAATACATGTTCATTTGCATAATCATATGGATGGTGCATTCAACGTTATTAGAGATCAATTTACATTGTAACGTTACATTGATTGCAATTTGCCTTTATCCATGGGCGGCTTTGAAGGACATTAGGACACGTTTTGAAAATGCTTGACTTAAGGTATTTCTAAATTGGTCAGAAAAAATACGTTCTATGTTGATTCCAAGTGAAGTAAGCACTTACATTCTTTGTTACCGTAAACAAGGCCGAGCACCAATGATTTTGCTTTATATATATATATAGTCTATTAATTAGTATATTTAATATATATATATATATGATATATATTACTATTATATATACTAATTCTAAGATTACTATATAATATATATATATATAAATATTCGACTGAAACGTGTCGCTATTTTAAAAGCAGATTTCTTTTCAAATCAAATTCACTCTTAAGCATTAATTAACTCAGTGTTAGTGGTTCTCAGCATCCATATATGTTTTAAACATATTTCTCTCGAAGCAATCTTTTTTGTAAACATAAAACAAGGCTCGAGCCTGGTTACATTCAGCGAAGTTTTGTTGAGCTGCCTGTGATCTTACTTAGTAACTTAACAAACTGGCTTTTCCAATTTTTGCTGACACTAGAAATAATTGCAATTAAAGATCTTTGGAAATTACTCGAAATGGACAATCTAAAATCTTGAAACCATTTTTAGTTCAAAAGTGTCCATGCCCGACTTTAGGAATTTCAATGTAGCAAGGCATGGAAAAAAAGTACAAAGACAAGGAAATGCCGGAGTTCCCGAGAGTTTCTGTATGGTTTTTGTAAAAAAAATAGATTAAGATATCTAAAATTATTAGCGCCGATGTTGATGTGTGCATTAAAATGTATCTTATGTATTAATTGTGCAAATGCCAGCTGTAGATTTAATATGTTCAGATGTTGAATATTCAGCACATCATGGAAGTAACCCGTAGTACATTGTATAATTATTTACATTGCTTGAGCTCCCCGTATATTTTGCGTTGTAAGATGTTTAACTGAGTAATTTCCCAAAAGGTGGCCCTGGATGATTTTACTGCATAACCCATAAGTTGTCCAGGCTTTAGTTTTCTTTTTTTAATATCGAAATGGAGCTGTTTCCTTACGCTAACTCACCCCCTCCCAAGCAAAATTTATTCCAATCTGGGCATTTTTTGCAACTTTTCTTGCCTTTCTTAATTTCTTTACACTGGAACAGGCAACTGATGTTTGTGATTTGCGCACAAGTCATAGCGGCCTAATAAGATTTGTCTAACGTAATAGGTGTAGGATACTGTCTTCCGTGATCTTTATACATGCTTGAAGTTTTGCCATATTATTACAATATGGAGCAAAAACTGGTATTAGTTATTTGGCCAAAAATAAAGCTCCATAAGATGCATTAGCTTGGCGGCATTAAAGACGTTTACTTACATAGAAACTACACTAAAGGAACATTGAGTTATCCCCAATCCGCGGTGCTTGATCAACATTTGATTAGCTAGCAAGAACTGTACTTCTCCTGACACACATGACATATTGGGACAGATCATGAGAGCCTATCCAGTTCTACACCTCCTTCAAGCAACAAGAAACCTAGAAGGTCGAAGTTTGACGGCGAGCAGAAAGGATTGCGCATGATGAGGACTGCCGCCGACGTCGACGGGAGACCATAAATCTAATTCTATAAAAATCCTGTATAAATCCCAGAAACGTTTACCTAAAATTCAATTAAAGTCCCATACGACTGCAAACTCACATCTTCAAAAAACAGAGTCTGTTACCACGCGCATAAGTTGGTTCTGTGCTATTGTTTCTGTGTGGGCGGAGTCACTACGTGATTTAATAAGAAAGTCGGATATAGCTTCACCCCCGATGATAGACCGAACAGCATTTAGAACAATGTGAAAAGAAAGAAGCAATTTATATTGTTAGAGTAATTGAAGAAAGAGAAGTAGAAATGTGATGTAGTTGAAGTATAGAGGTCAGTAATCAGTCCAAAGAAATGAAACACAAGAGAACAGTATGACATTTAGAAGACTTCGGAATGACGAGTCGGCAGACTTTTTAGGCGGATACCCTTCTTATATCAAGAAGAATGCAGAAAAGAAATTCAGGTTTATCTGGGTGGCGAGAATTTTTGAGTGCAGTGAATCGTTCTATAAGTTCAAAGCTAAATTACTAAGCAATTGTAACAGTAGATAATAATATAAGCCTGAAGGTAAAGAAATTGTAGAGGAAGAATGGGGGAGGGAGTTTTTTGTCCATCAAGAGAATCCTATCGATTATCCCGGTATAGTGAGGAAAAGAAAATAATCCGTATAAGAAAGGAAAAGAAAAAGCTCCTACCTTTGAATTTTACAGATAGGAGCATAATTCAGATCCTGCATGAGAAGACAATGAAATCTTAGCAATTAACATTGTGAACCCGCAAAATAAGATAAATGATATTCCTCCACATAAAAAGCAATAAGTTGATTTGATTTAATATCCTATGCTGTTGGCCTAAAAGTATTGGAGGAAAAGAAATTGACTAGTGCTGCGAATCTATATTTCATTATCAGGACATTACATTTCAAATAATCCACTTTGCCTAAACCAGCGAGAGGATGTAATGTATAGCCTATATGGAATCATAAGAGAGTAGTCCATTGGATGAAGAGCAGCGCTCTTTGACCAGCCAGAGTGAGTATTTAAAGACGTGGCCGATGTGAGGAATTTGTTTCTACGCACTCTTCTCAATTCAGAGAGAGAGAAAGAGAGAAAGAGGATAATGAATATAATTTGAAGATAGGAATAGAAAATAATCCCCCCGATTCTTTTCCCTACAAGGGATTTTTTGATCTTTAGGAGCTTAATCTCTGTATAATGTTGACAGAGTTGTATAAGCTTTAGCTTTGAACTAGAGAATTACTGACAAAAAGAATACCCACCAGATACACGGGATTCTCTTTTCTGATATCTTGATAAAATGGATAGAGCAAAAAAGTCTGACTTTGTCAATGTCCGAAGTTAATGGTAAGCGTCAATGTTCTACCACTTGCCTTGAAATTCCCAAAGCTTCGCAAGAGGTAGGAGTTAAGAGTACTTACAAAGAGAGCTCGGTTCCACTTTCAGAGAACTAGGACGAACCAAGTGAGAAGGATCATTTGCCAGTTGCAAGAATGAAGAAGGAGAGAGAGAGAGTGAAACGAGACGAGAACGAAAGAGATGAGTGAGAGAGAGAAGAGAGTAGATTCCAGTAGGCATGGTCGATGTAGTACATTTATCTCAGAAAATGAAAAAAAGTTCCATCACAGACTTACAAAATACTAAGACGGAGCTGTTCCCGTCTGGACGAGAGAAGAGTAGCCAAGAAGCAAAAAACGAGCTTGTTGGCTTGTTACCCCCAGGGCGATCTCACGTAAGCTACGCCTCTCTGTCAGCATCAGCAGAGAGCAGAGTACTATATATTTTCGTGGAACGTAAAAATTAAAATAAGTGGATTTTTCCTAAAATGAGATAATATAGTGGATAGAAATTTGAGGAAAAAGTTAATGCAAAATTAGTGAATCATATAATTGCTTTATTAGTGGTTGAGAAGCTCTTGTTCCACTTTCAACACGGAGAGTTGCTTACATCCAAAAATTGCATGGGCACCAGAGATTTTGTGGCGAATGAGAATGTAAAGTAATTAAAAAGAAGACATAACTCATAATTTCCAGTTTAATAACCAAAGAGTAGGAGATGGTAACGATTAAGTCCTCCCTATCCATTTCTTATGGCATGTAACTATCAAATTTTTCGATGTAAAAGCAGCTTCTTTTCCAAGAAGATAGAGAAGGAGAATCCTAGTTTTCAAGTAGGAATGAGCAGCTTACTTGTCCACTATCAGAGATTAGGGACATGACCACTTATAGCTGGACAAAGTAGTATACCGGAGAGAGTAGTCCCAGTGTGATGAAGCAGCTCTTTCCACTCACAGAGAGAGTAGTCCAGTGTGAGAGCAGCTCTTTCCCACAATAAGAGAAGAGAAAGGGCAGTGGGGAGAGCAGCTCTTTCCACTCACAGAGAGAGAGTAGAAGTGGCGAGAGCACTCTTTCACTCTCAGAGAGAGAGAGATTCAGTCAGAGTGAGATGGTCACACGCAGAATGCGTCTTATCCACTACATTTAGAAGAAAGTAATTCGTCCCAAATGGTGAGACACGCTCTTGCACACAGAGAGAGAGGAAGTTTACCAACAGTGTAAGAAGAGAGCGAGCTCTTATCCAAATTCCGAGAAGATGTAGAGAATTAGACTGTTCCAGTGCGAGATTGGCGCTTCAACAGAGAACAGCTACTTTCCACAGATGAGAGAATATAGATTAGAGTCCAGGGTGAGAGCAAGCTCTGTCCACCGCTCCAGCATTGATTATCTTCTTTTTTTTAGAAAATTAAGAGTATAATTGTACGAATACCTTCAATATATCAGTCCAACAAGTGGCCCATCTATGGTTCTACAAATTTCAACATGTAGCCGCACTGCGAGCTCACTAAAGAATTAACGTAAGCAGTAGTAGCACGAACTATTAATCACCGAAAATTGGCTCCCCATTATGTGACCCTCCGGGGGTCATCAGACTGAAATTCCACACTATCAGAACTTTCATATAAATTTGCCAGCTTATTCTGGCCCAGTGTTCTTGAGAAGAACAATTTTAAAATGTATAATATTTTTTCCGCCGCGTAATAATTCAATGTAAAAGCCGAAAAACTCTTATACCCCATGAGTTCGGTGCCCTACATCATAACACCCCTGGGGGTGTCGATGACTTTGAACTATAACATTGAATCCTCCACTATATCAGTAGCTATTCATATGAATTCAAGCTTTGTCCTGGGCCATGTTCTTGAATACACATTTGTTAAATGACAACGCAATACACCCTATTTTTTTGACGATATTCTCCCCTTTGATGGGACCGCCGCCTTCGTTTTGAATACAACACAAATGATCCCCTTAACCCAAGAATAAATTTTGTACCCAGTCTTGGTTAAAGATAATTTGCCCCGCCCAGCTGTTCTTTGATGAGAGATAAGTTATCGAAAATGTGAAGATAGTGTAAGAGAACATGACAGTGGACGGTATTTATGCTATTACCGGACAAATTAAGCGAGTGCAACAGATACGCGTCACAATGAAGCTATGCTCAAGGTGAGCTAAACAACATTGGAAAATAATGCTATAAGTTAAAAAAGAAAACCAGGAAAGTGGTAGATGTCGGAACAGGTCTGAACAATCGCAGGATCCCACGATATGGCGCCACACCGCTAATAGGATAATCAAAGTCAGAGCTATGCTATATTAATTGCTGCCGTTCATGTTACGGACAAATTTGCACTATTAAGAAAATAACACTGGAAAAAAATATTCTAAGTGGTAAATCAATATAGAATACTCAGCACAAGCGTCTGAAATCGGGAATCCGCACGATATGGCACCCACCCAGGATGTTACTAAAATAAGTTAAAATGTCATGAGGCTCACAATAAGTAATTACTGAGTAAAAGGTTTACAGAAAATTATGTCTCGCCCCCGCCTACTGCCGCGCGATCTTCACCATTTATAACCGGTTTTGCAACTCGTGCACAGATAGGAATGTCCCAGAC
>CAJDSM010023166.1:28282-44884 GCA_903981925.1 Ostrea lurida
CTGTGTAGTTTTGTGTCACGTGATGACTACAATAAGAGTTTTGTGTCACGTGATGACTACAATAAGCTGCTAATTGTGATGCTTATTGTGGAGTGTCTTCTTCTGGCTGTTGTCAGAACTGGAAAATATTTACTTTTAAAAGCGATTTTTCTCGGCAGTGTTTTTCATGATAGGTTTTATGTTCTTTCCTGCCATTAGAATTCTCCTTTTGTTGGTTTAGTAGATACATATTTAGACTGACTGAGCAATAATTTCCTTTACTTTCTGATATGAGAGTTGCTCCAGTTGTTAGTAGTGACGTCTCTCGCATCCTGTTTTAATTTTCTTTATTTTACGCTTTTCAGAGTCGGAATCGGCCACGAACTTCAGTACCAGTAATGTAATATCCAAAGTTGTTCTGCAGTGCCTAATGCCGAAAAATTCACGGTCTATTTATAAAAAAAAAGTGGAGAATTTTATTCCAGAAAGCATGCGTCACCTCTCCATTAGTTTATTGAATTCTCCCAAACATCGTTCTAAAAATATATTTCGTGAAACTTCCAGGCTTTAAAAGTGCATTTACATTTTGTTAATACGTTTGGATTATATAGCACTTTACTTGACAATAGTAAGCTTGAGCTGATTAGTAAACAATTAACAGATTGCAATGGAAAGTCAAATCAGCAATTATTCTGTATTACCTGTAACAGGTGTGTGAGAGGGAGAGATACACTGATAAGCTGTGGATGACCGGGGGGGGGGGGCGCTAGATACTAATATTTCTATATGGACCATGAATTCATATCATTTTGGATAGCTCAGTGGTTAGAACAATTGATTAGTAATGAAGGATTCCCGGCTTCCATTCCCGGTCTAGCACAACATTTTCTCCTTTCCTTTATTATACACATGTATTTGATATTGGTGACCACTAATGGACTTCACGTACAAGTACTGCCAGGGGCAAAAGAATACGAGTTGTATGCCTTCAAGGAGCAGCCGATTTAGGGAGGGTGGAAAATTTAATGTAGTTACGGCTATATGGACCGTGGAAACTGGCGTGAATAACTCAGTGATTGGCGCACCAGACTAGTAATGCAGGTCTCGGGTTTGATTCCCAGTCCAACCATATTCTTTTTCCTACATTTTTAGTACAAGGGTGGATTCATGAGGATATGCGCCACAAGCATGCATTGCGTAGTGGATAATATCTGTCTAGACATTCGTAAACGTTTATTGCTATTGTATATAACTATATCTGCTATGGCTCGATTTGAATGAAATTTAGTGCAAGTTCTCTGATGATGTGCAAAAGAAGAGCTGATCTACCACAAATATCTAAATATCTATATCTATACTTGGGGTTTGATTACATCTTCGCCTAAATTGAATGGATGCTATTTTAGATGGACATCTTTAAAATATAAATCCATGTAATTGGTAGTACATAAGTGTAGTAGTACGATTAATCAATTTTACGGTTGAGAAATTTATAAATCAATATGATTGTCAGATACATGAACACAGCATGAAAGGTCATTTGGAATTGGAGACTTTTCTCTTTTGTATAATCTTCTTATAAAACGTCTTAAATTGCATTTAAACCCAAACACGGTGTTCAGTTTTGTACTATATTCTACCGCAAGAAAACATTAATCTGCATGCTTTGTCGCAAATTATTGACTTCAAGATATATGTTTAAAAAAAATCGTCGGAGAACCTCGGGCTTCAATTAAAGTTCTTTACAATGCGAGAAACAAAATGATAAATATCGAAGCTTGTCAGTCTTTCTATAAAAAGCGTACCTTTTCAATTGAAGAAATTGGAAAGTAAATTTAAATTATCGAACACCTTTCCTATAAATCTCGTGCTCCTACGTCAGTGTCCTCGTTTGAGACCGAGCGGCAAGAATGCGAGTACATATTTACGTCGCAGGTAGATATAGATGGAAACTTACAGAAATTTACCTTGAGTGAAGGAATCAGGGTCTAACAAGGTGATCCAAATTTCGACAGGTGTATCGATTTTTTATCCGAGGTGTTTTCCAATCAGATATCTGTCAGAAATATTTACTCTACGACAACAAGTACCCATTCTGAGGCAAGTTTACCGCCAAGGAGAAAATATTTGGGCACATATATACCGTAACAGACATGAGAACAGGCGAGTATATTTATTTTACAAATAATCTGATCAAATAGAGACAAATGAATATAATTTACGTGTCAGGTATTTGTAATTTGGTTTGTTTGTTTGTTAGTTTTTAAATTTAAGCAATTCATATATATTGCAATTGCCACCAATGGTTTTTGGTCAATCTCTGGAATTGATAATAAAGCGCTATACTTTTGGTCTCCATACACCTTTTATAAAAAGACTTATTCGTAATGATATTCTATGAAAAAGATCATGTCAAATACAGTGTCGTAGATTTTTGTCTACTCACTGTAAAAGATCATCTAGATTACACGAGATCAAATGTGACAAAATTATTTCAAATTTCACCAGAAATTAATCTGAATTACATATAATCTTGGTTGTGAACGTTATTCTTTGAAAGAGAAAAAAAAAAAAAAAATAGAACTGTAACTTTGGAGAAACATTTTCTGTCACATTGTACTAGAACGATAACTCAAAAAGCGTGACTATAACGTTAGTCTGACCCCATGCTTGATGTTTTACACACAATCATCTAAATCCGTGGGGACTTATCCTCATGGATTGTGGAGATTTCACAGCTTCATTGGGATGTTATGTAGTGGATACAGTTTCTGTACGTTGAAGCATTACTATAATTTTTATTTTCGTTGTGTTTTGAAATTCGTCGGATAGCGAAATCCACAAAAATGAAGTTCCCAGGGAATGCAATGATTCCACAATATGTGAAAATTAGCGGTTCTGTTACATCGTACTGAAAATAGCTGGAAAAGGACATTTTTTTTTTGGTCGCAATTTGGCTTGAATTTTTTGGCCTAAATTTGGATACATGGATATAGTAGAAAAGGTGTAAGGAATTTTTATATTAAATTTTGAAGACGACAATGCAGGAATTCCGTGATACGTGTATTAGGCCTCATCCATGCGCAGTTGTTATAAGATGGCTCTGTGGCCCTCTGATTTGTCCCAACATTTTTCCAGACTGCTACAAAATCTGCAGCAAACAATTTCGATACTACATGTGTGTCAGTTTGGTGAAATTCAGAACATGTAGGCAGTAAATTTCATTGCATAATCCTCATTTGAGGGAAATAAAGTATGAATGAATTTCAAAAATAAATATCTAAAATTAACAAAATAATTCTTAAAGCTCGACAAGGTCTAGATATACAATTAATTATCTACATTGAGGTCATGTTACTGACTCCAGCCTTAAGTCGTTCCGGTCTCTTGCTATACGTTTTTAATTATATGTAAAAGAGGACATTTTAACGGCGATGACAGGATTTAGTTAACCGATATTCATTAATTTCATGACTGTCTTTCAAACGTGAAATTGAATACTACAATAGTTTAGTGCTTCTTTGAACCAGAGTTGGCAATGTAGGTATACCCTATTTGAAATGCAATTTTTAAAACGCAATTTAAGCCCCCTTTTTGTAAGATCTCAGGATCCTGTACATTAACGGCAATTTCCTCGTATCGGAGAAATAACTGATCTTAAGAATATTTACGCTGGTTCACAACAGACAGTGCGTTACCGGGATTCGTGTAAACTGGACCCTCTCCAGATTTACTTTGACAGTGATAATGATACTGTTTCCAGCGACAAGTCGGTCGGATCTGATCTATTTGCTCCACCTTTCATAATGTTGTTCGTATTTACCAGGTAAATATTCGGTTCTCAAGATTCTCTTAGTTTCATAACGTTTAGTATATACAAATGCGTGATTGCATGGGAGAATAACTGAATTTCTTCCAAATGATATTGAAGTGCCGCCTTTATATAGCAGTTCCAATGTTCAATTCGCAGTCTTTACAGACCTATAGAATTAGAGAGAACCCCGAAGGTATTCATGAATCAAACGTGCAATTATACTTAAATCGGTTTTCGGTTCATTAAAGTTTTACTTCACCACAATACAATTTACTTTTCAGTGCATGTATGAATAATCAGATCGTTTGGAATCGTTTGTAGATTGTCACCATGAAGAATTCCTTTTACAATGTGAGCACAGTTGGGAACGGAGACAGCGTCTTTATCTATCCATTGGATGGTTCCGTGAGCCTTCTGGGGTCAGGAACTAAAGACCTAGTGGTTCACCGCCTTAAGGCACCACCAGGTGGCGTCAAAACAAAACATGTCGCTTACCAAGGAGTGATGAAATACAGATATTCGGAGGAATCAAAGACAGAAAATCAACGGAAAGGGATTTTGAAAAATTCCGCCGCTTGTCAGTTTGATGGGCGAGCGTCTCAGAAACTAGACGTGTCCAAAATTCAGTGTGTTTTGAAGAAAAGAAAAACGTCCGCCAATGAAAAGCAATCTAATAGTTCGAATAGTTCAAAGAGCCAGAAGAAAGTTAAATTTGACGATAAAATCAACAAACTAACCGAACTGGGCAACAAGTACGCTGTAGATCAGGACATGCGCAATCGTACCGGTGATACAACGTCTCACATTAGACAACAGCATCAGATTCAGAGAGTTTCTGTTAAACCAACTCACGGAGCACCACGTGATCAAGCGAAGACATCAATGAAATTTTCAAATGTATACGACTTACGGGATTCACCTGAAAATAGAACGGCATCACCTCGGTCTCATACCAAATCTACGTCAACAAACAGCGGAAGTTTGAATTGCCGAACATCCGGGGATTCGTATCCGCTGATGCATAATGTGGAAACTGATGCGGAGGATTTTGTTAGGATGGAAATGTGCGAGGATGGAGTCATCCCGATCTATAACCCGCGGGAGGCGACCTATCAGGGAGCATCAGAACCGTCGACCGGCGAAGTCACAACGGAATCCAGCAACCGACTGATTGAAAACGGCATCCCAGTGTTTACAAAGACAGGGAAGTTTGTAAGGACAACCAGACTGAATAATTACATGCGCGAGAAAAAATGCGAGACCGAAAACGAAGAAAATCTTAAACCCGAAAAACCGAGTTATCGCTTGAATGCAGAATCTAAACGAAAAGACAAATCAAATCTGAACTCAACAGAATCAAAACGGATACCCTCCGCCCAGAAGTCCTCTGTGAAAACAACAACGAACACTGCAGGTGGTGCTAAAATTACTCGGTCAAGCATGAAGCCGTTTATGTTTACTCGCTTCAGTACAGATCAGGGTCAGCCGACACACCATCCGATCACGGATGGCCACAAAAACTTCTGTGATGACGGTAAGACTTATGACATCATTAGGTGGCTTACCAGTGTTAAGGAGATCCAATCTACGGGAGGACTTTCGAGTTTGCACTTCGAGCACGGGGCCCGTCAATGAAATCATACAAAATGTGCCTTATAATGTCAGTATTAATCTTGTAATCCAGGTGCTTTATATTTGTTTTACGTATCTGAATTTATGTAGTGATCATCTAATTTTATTATGACAGGGATTATTATAACGTTCTCTCATTGGATAAAACTCGTCACGTGTTTGACGTCAGGATGAGCGCAAAATTCAGACAGCAGCATGGCTCCCATGATGCCTTTTTAATGTTGACACAAATCTTTCACCATGAAGTTTTGGTCCTTGCCAGAGCTGACACTTGCAAGGTTTGTTAATGACTGTTTAGGGAAAAATGCCCATAGAAGGCAAGACTTCCATAGACTTTAACAACCTGATATATGTCTGTAGACAATCGCAAGTACTAGTAAACATGTACAGCATTTTTTCTCAAAAGATGCTGTAGGGTGACCACGTGCTGTTTCCTACGATAAATATTCTGTAGTACTGACTTAAATAATCGTAAATAGCCATTCAGTCCGATTGGTCATTGCTACCGATGTATGGTCAGATACTGTTTTAGATATGCAAAACAGCATTCAAACGGCTGATCAATGAGTAAAATGACAATCATGGAATGAAAATATAGCACGCAAACTGTTTTGGACTTTTTATTCAGTATGCAAAACAGTTTAAGCGTTATCACAAGATAATCTGCTGTCTCATAAATGAACATGGAACTTTCGTTCTTTTTCTTTCGTTTCGGTCAAAGAATGGATACCGTGTATGTTCAGGTATGGAGGACATTATCCGTCCCCGTTCCGCCTTGCTTTCCGATTTTAAGACAATGTGCTTGTTCGCCATCAACGTTTGTTCAGAACTGGGAATTTTAATGATCTAACATCTTCCATTTGTGCGATGTGCATGTCCAAGTACCCAAATTGTCGTTCTTGATTTTCGTTTTCGTGCATTACGCTACATACAAGAACTAGACACGTTTTTACCCTGCACGACATGTTGGGCGTTGTTTGAAGCATGCGCAAAGTTAATTGTGATTGTGCTTCTAGTCCTCTTTGGAAAGAATGCGCACGCACAATTTATATCACCTGCGAATGGAACTTTGTAAACTGAGTCCAAAGTTGAAGCTTCTTGTTTTTTCGATTACCTTATCTGAAGAGTTTTTGACAAATAAGAAGACTAAACCTAAACATCAATGGGCGCTTAATTAAACAAATTAAAGAAAAGGGGCTTTACTAATTATGAGAGAGAAAGAGAGATAATTTTCTATACGATTTGTCATTGAAATAACACAGAATTCGTCATTTTAATCAGTTTATTTATCCTGGCTATTTACATTTAGATTTAGTTACTTTTTTGCTTTGTTTTTTGTTTCCAAATGAAGATATTTATCAAATAATGGAAAACAAAAGCTTCGTGTTATTTACGTTGAAGTGATTTATCATATCAACTGATCGTGTTGAAAATTAATGAAAGAGTTGTTTCCCCTGCCATATAAAGAATTAATGCACAATCATTTTATATGTAGTTTTACCAATTGCTGTCGACAAAAATTTGTAGATATTAAAATTTATGTTGGTTATGCATTTCTAATTCTAAAGTTTTTGAAAATGATACACGGGTTTAGATTGTATCAAGCTGTCATGCATGTGTTCCAATGGATATCTTATTGCCTGATTTATATTTAATAAGAGCGCACATGTTGGGTCATTCACCAGTAGGCATGTATTATGTACCTGTAGTATAAAATCGGTCAAATTTACGATGTTGTCAAATACTTCAAAAATAAATTTCAACTTTAGAAATGCACAAGGTCCTGAACTGCAGTGCTTTATGCCAGCATATCTACATTTAATTAATTTAAACTAATTAAAGTATTCCGGTGTGAAGTGTTGTTATTTATCATATTTACATTTGGATTTCATTTCTGTTGAAATATTCCCAGTCGTTAGATTAGCTGTACTGAAGATTCATCATACGCACATTGTGTACATTCATAAAGAAATGACTTTCATTTCAATTGGTAAACATATCGATAGTTTCAACTCCGGAAATGTAGATATATTATCTATATATTTTACACATGTATGTATTTTTATTGCTTTATGCTGTTGACTTAGGTTTGTTATCACGTGTTTGTTTGTTATGTTTGTTTGTCTTTCTTTAAATTAACTAAATGTTATCACGATCACATTCCTCAGTCGCTTACTAAACACCGGAACGTTGTGAGATTCTAATAATAAAAGGATGAAAAAGAGGATGTGTTTGTCATAAGTTGTCCGTTGTCCATGGCCAGAATTCATCTTCGGGGGGTGGGGGTGGGGGCAAAATCTTCCCAACGAAAAAAGGTGAAATTTAGTGAAGTTAACGAACTGTGCAAAGAAAAAAAATTTGAGAGTGGACAAACATGGACCCCTTGACATACTTGTATTTGTAGAGATGAGAGCAGGTGCCCAGGAGGAGTATGCTCCCCTTGTTGCCCGAGTACTCCCGCTGTAGGCCCTATATCTTCATCAGACAAAGAGAATAACCCGTAGTTAAAATCAGTATGTAATATAAAGAAGGGCTTAACATTGGTATGAATCAAGTCAGACAACATCTACAAAAATGTGCTTAACTTTACACCGATTTTTTGTTGGTTTAGGTTTTATCATCTGTTTCGGGGATTTTGGGTATTTTTACATGTATGTATACATATATTGACGACAGCATGCCAAAAAAAAAAAAAAAAAAAAAAAAAATGGCCATTTGCTTCTTTAACTGGACATTTACTGGTTGCTTTTTGCTAATGAATGATAAAATTAAGAATAGTTCATATCAATATTTGTTATTCTTATATTGTCGACCTATAGGACTTACTGCATGAGGAAGGATGATATTCTGAATTGTTGCAGGGTTAGATAAATAATAATAATAATACTAAAATATTTATAAAGCGCCCTATGTAATTAGAAACATTACGCTAAGGCGCTGTACATGCAAATACCATTAACGTAATACATGTAAATAAAATAGCCACGGCCGACTAAACCATAAAAAAGATTACAGTTACAATGTATACTGCATACAAATAACTATAAAACCCGAGGATGTTATGACTAAAGAAGATATTTTAAAAAGAGTTCTATGTCCATATCATAAATGAAAGTCAATAAAAAAGCCTGTCTGTAGAAGCAGGATTTTAAATGTTTTAAAAAACATTGGCATTGCCGGACACATGTTGGTAGGTTGCTCCAAAGGTAAGCTGCCGCGCAGTTACATTGTCACTCACCAAACATTTTGGTTCGAACTTTTGGCACAAAAAGCCTTCTGCTGTTTTCAGAGCTCAAAAACCGCCTAATCAGCTCTTGCACATGTAGATATTTCGGGGTACCCCATGTAATGCACATTACACGTGTACCAGAATCTTAAATTGCGGTCGGTACAGGACAGAAAGCCAGTGGTACAGCTCCGCAAGAATAGGTGTTATACGTTGATGTTTCCTCACTCTTGTAATCAGACGCGCGATAGAATTTTTTACCTTTTGCAGCCTACGGTGTTTAAGATGTATTTATTTACACCAATAAGTACACAGTTTCCATAATCCAGTCTACCAATGAGTTTACTATAGGGTCTTTTATAAAGCGTCGAATGCGACCTATATTGTTGATTTGGAAGTTGCATGACTTACATGTAACAACAGAAGAAACTTGACTTTCCATGGCTAAGTGATTATCAAAATAAACTGCAAAGTTTTCACGATGGAAACACTGCTACAAACTTCTAGCTGAAGATTCGGTACATTTTTTGCAAGATGCTGTGGTGTAAATTTTATCTCGGTTGTGTCGAAGAAGGTTGCTGGACAAACAATGGCAAACAACTCGTTAATGAAACCTTTGGCTGTGAAGAACTTTATATCAATGTACCCTTCAGAATTTGTCCAATACAGAGTAAATATTAAACAAAATGGCACTGTAAGTAAATATTAAACAAATGACACTGTATGTCTTTTTTTTATCCGTTACAGACAAAATGCCGTCAAATTTGAAGAGTAACTTTCAATCTCTTGGCAGCGCTACGTTTTGTATACAAAGCCTGTCCTACAAATATTTATCTAGCAGGTATATCAAATTATGCTTTTAGAGCTCTTTCTAAATTTATTACAATCACAAATCGTGTTTGCCTTTGTCAAGAATGTTTCGCAATACAATATATTGTTGATCATAAATCTACAGCATTGGTAAAAATGTTTTGGAATTCAACTGTGTGATTGTACGTGTCTCTCAACAATCTAAATCGAACGCAATTGTCAGTGTGTGTAAAAAAAATCAGCGCAATTACATTCTCCAGGTACGGATACAATGTTCACCGGGGTAATCGTGAGACTTATGCCTAGAGGTCACACGATCACGGATTTTACGCCGGAGTAGCTACAGATACGATCCGGAATCATTCGTGGTAATCTGTATTGGTCCGTAAAGTTCCGTATTGTAGCACCGTATTAGAACGTATTGATCCGTTTTAATCCGTATTCAAACCATTCGGAAGCCCGAAATCACCAAGGATTTCTACGGTTAGTTGGGCGAACCACGAACTACATTTACACCGCGTATTGGCTAAGGATATAGCACGGTTTGTTACGAATTTATCACGGACCGATACGATTTCATTACGTTGCAATACGGATAGGTAGGAATCAGCAAGGCTTTTTAAGGTCTTTTACGGTATATACTACGTCACATCACGACAAAGCACGGAATATCACAATCCACGCCTGTTCAATACGAATTGACTGACATCAACACGGCAATAGGCATCTGTACAATTACTCCCTGATTAAAGGTCCCAAAGAGGTACATGTACAATATATGTGTCATGCCCAAGAGGTATACATATTAACATTATCCAACATGACCAATCAACAAATATACCAGGACAGTGGTTTAGCTGCTTGATGACGCTTAGAGGTGACCAGAGGCAGAGGAGCTTGTGGACTAGTTTCTCCGAAGACCCATCCATATCTTGTATGAGACCAATTTTGCAGAAATCAAACTGCATTTAAGAACTTTATAAGAACAGAGCCATATATGTCTTAAGAACTGTTGCATGTACATGTCGATTACAACAAACACCATCTAGACGTTCAAGTAATCCTGGCAAGTCTTTGGCTACGGGGGACATCAGTCTACCCTACATTAATGTATAGTTTCCGGTTTGCAGAAAGTTCCATCTGTGATATTCTTTAGGATGCGAGGCCATAGTTTCAGCGTATGCTGTATGTGTTACCCAAACTCTTACTGAGTCTGAACAGTGGCAGGCTATAGCTGAACGGTTTGCAGGGAAATCGAAGCCCCCCCCCCTCCCCCACCCCATACATTTGGTGCTCTAGATGGAAAACATGTAACCATATGTGTCCTAAGAACGGTGGATCCCTTTGTAGTGGGAGATAGTATGAGTACAAATTGTTGCAAATTATCATACAAGCATGAAACTTTGCACAACGAACTACTTAACTAATATGTTCCAAAATTAAGACCCCTGGCCAAACAAAAAAACATTTTTTTCAAGATGGCCACCCTCATTTTCAAATGGCGTCCTCGTAAAATATTATTTCATTACTATTATCATAAAAAACTCCATCAAAATCGATAATTGTGGTGTATTTCTATAATCTTATGTCTGTATGGTTTCTGATATATAAATATAGCCATTAAAACAAAAATAAAATGCAACTTCCGTTTCAACATGGCGGCCTGAATGGTAAAACTGATATTTAAATCTTATTTACAACAATAAAAATTTCAAATACAGGTCACATTTTTTTTTACTTAAGGTGCATTGTATCAGATGGTCGTATTAAGGTGAACTTTAATTAGATCTGACAATTACAGGTACACAAACCTGTACATAGAAGTCCAGAACGGTAAGCATTACAGTTATCAACACAATTTGTTTTTTGCAACCACATTTCAAAAGTTCTTTACAGGATGTTGCAAACAGAAGGCATATTGTGCATTTAGGTTTCCATATTCCATCGCCTTTGTTCTTTCACCCAACCACAGTGTTCAGAGCCAGGCAGTGTCTGATTACATGTCACAACTTGGCTCCATACATGTTCCACCTTGCTATGCTGTCCTCTTGATGTGCTAGAGTAAAGCATCCTCTAAGTCGGTGAATAGCATTAAGAAGGGGCATTTTTTTTCCTTGCGAACAATTCAAAGCGTACTTCATTGACCGCAAATGTAGAAGTTGCCCTGTCATATAAAATGTACACAAAGTCCTCCAGGATCTCAATGTCAACTTCTGAAATGATACAGGTGTCATGCCAAGGCGAGTGAATACTTCTGTAGCATCTGAAACATCTCCCAGGTCTGTCATGCTGTTTTTTCCCTTTTCTCTCGAAATGCTGATACAGTATGAAATCCTGTAAAAGCGTGGAAAAATGGACAAGGCAGAGACCGGAATCCCCAAAGATGCTCCAATATCGAATATCGGGAGCCAGTGAAGTCTTTGTTTCGACCATAACCTATCCACAATTTATCTAAGCCAAAGTTGTGCAAAAAGTCGAATCTGCAAAAGGTACAACATCAGTATCTTCTGAACATGGAAAACAGCCTTACAAACTATTGACTGCAGCATGCTTGACGTGAATCAACATTCTTGAGTCAATCTTCTTCGTGGTTACAAGGGAACAACAGCTAGTGTCTACAATTACATTGGTTAGGATATATTCACCCAGAGTTACAAATACTTGGTCTATTGGTCTCTATGTTCACAATCAGCTGACTTAGAAATCTAAAAAGTTCCGTTTTTGTTGCACTGTCTCAAAGAAAGCTGTTCCATGCCTTTGTGTGTTTTGCTTGTTCCAACCACTTTACGTCTAACACCAGGACCTCTCGTTGTCCTGCGTATTTGCTTTGAGATTATTCTGTATGTACACATCGAAAACAATATCTACCTGATGATACTTGCTCAAACAGGAGTCTATGTATGGCAAGAATAATTCTTGTGCATAGTTCATCAAATGTCTTTGATTCTCGTGGGTTTTGAATTCAACCCAATCGTTGTGCCATCAATTATGAAGGCTTCAGAATCTGGATCTTTTGCTGGAACATCAACGTTTGCTTCGAATACATCCATCAACTCTGGTGTATAAGTTCTCATCCTGTGACAATGAAAGGAGGGGGCAATTTTGATTTTGATGACTGAAAATATCTTCCATATCGCACTGTCTGCTTTGGTAAGAAATAAAAGCCTAGAAAACAGATTGCAATCATTTTTAATTGATGAAGCTTTTCTTTCGACGATCTAGGATCTTGGTTTCGCTTTTCGGCTGAATAAAGGAGAGTTATCCTTTTTGAAAGGATCATAGAAGTCAGGTTGTCCTCATATGTGATCCTGTCTAAGAACTCGGTATATTGCTTTGCTCCAATATCTCTTAAAAGTATCGATTGTAGATATGTCTGAAATCGACAACATCCTTTTGTATCAAAATTATACAGGTCTAATCACTCGATCCTCAAGGAAATGATATCCAAAATCGTATCAGTCTTGACAATCCGTCTTTTACCTCTCCTAAAGAAGACTTTTTGTGACGGTATTGTATCTTCATGGTGTTTGTCGTCTTCCAAGGAGGTACTGGAACTAAAAAACGTTTTCAAAATCATCTACCAACCGGCTGATCTCTGATCCAGCTACCATCAAACGCCTCAGAGCTGACGGGTCTTCAATCAATCCGATCGCACCACCATCTCCCTTTATCAAGCGTTGTTTCTGTCATTGAGCTTGATCAATTGCGATGTTTAAGAATATGAACCGTAAATTTACCGTTAGCAAATTTTCGTGCTATATTTTGATGAGTCTGTTGAATCGACGCTATATCCGCACATGTATTGGAAGCCACCTTGCGTAATTTACTTGATCAAGACCAAAAACGTATAGGATTGAGTTTGACAAAGACTGCTTATATAGTTCAAAATCAGATTCCCCTAAATGATCTTATGCAAGACAAAACAATAAGCTCCAAATCCAAAACAGACCTCCAAATTTAGAATTGTGGATGGTTTCTCTCTGGTCTCTGCACCAGTCTATAAGATCTTCAAATGTTACTGACTCATTACCAAATTTCCTTCATTAGATACCTCATATGCTGACATTAACAAGTTGCACAGGAAGTGACCTGATGAGCATGACGTGTTTTTAGTTACGTTAGAGCATACTAAGAAGGAATCGACGGTTCCTGGAGTTGCTATATCAGCTTCAGTTAGGGCACCAGTCCATCTACTGTCCCGAAGGATATCACTAAGAATTTGAAAATGAGCCATTTCAATATGTAAGCCCCAAACATCACAACGTATTGTCCTCTCCATACAGATTTGGACATTCCCACTGAATTTGCTTTGCTAGAACAAAAAAAGCGGTTGGTCTGCCGTGATAACAGGTGTTTGTCCAGGATTGCAGAAACATGTTATTTCTTTAACTTTGTCCATAGCATGGCTTAATCATTGCTACTGAATGGGCCGTTCCATGGAATAATGTTATAAAGGATGTTAAGCTTACTTCTACAGATGGACCACGCCTTTTAGATGAGTGAAAGGATGACCAAGAGACATGCGTATATCTAAATCTTCACTTGTAAGATGAACCATATTCAACCATCATATTAATCTTTGATGCCTTCTAAGAGATAGTCATCATCATAATCTGTTAACAGGCCGAGGGTTAATCCGATGGAATTCGACTGAGTTTGATGATGTAATTCTTACACTCAGCCCGATCGTTCATCCACTGTCATTTAACGCCTTGTTGATCTGTACACCATCCGGAGGTATTATGCCATTCCTCCTTTGCTCGGCTATCTCGCCTCGGCACATACTGTAAACGTGGTTATTTACGCTGTGGGTTAATTACGCGTTTTTCCATGCCCAACTTTTCGCGAGGGTGAAAAATACGCGGTCACTGAATGAAATATATATTATATATGATATTCATATGTATACGCGTGTGGTAAATTTACGCACTCTTTACGTGACCGCGTAATTAGTGTAAATTTCCCCCACGCGAAATAACCATTTTACAGTAACCTGTCAATTCAGGTACGAATTTATGATAATAAAGGGGCAAATCATAAAGTATTTGGGAGACTCATAATGAGCTGACAATGAACCTCATGCCAATTATTTATCAGCAACGATTTACACCAGTGTGTCCTGGTAAGTGCATGTAAAACGCTTTTATGAAATTATTAAAGGAAAAATACCTGCACATGCGCAAGCACTATTTTTCTGAAATTATGTCTGCAAATAATTAGGACGATAAGTCGAAAAAATAATATTCTTTGATTCATTCCAACATGTTTATTTTCATCACTTTAAGTCTGGTCTTTAAAAAAATGAAAAACCGTAGTATTTTCCATTTTGCGCATGCGCCGAAAAAAAAGAACTATAATGAATGTATTTTTGATAATGTGGAACATAATTTGAAAACTATATAAGGTCATGAATTTTACACCTTATTTGGACGATTGTGAATTATTCAAATATAATTAAACAATTTAGGTTTGTGGAAATGACCGCCATCTTTAGAAAGGGGTGGCCATTTTGAAAAAATAAGATTTTTTTTTTGGCCAGGGTTTTAAAAGTTTATATTACACCTTAGAGGATCTTCATGCAAAGTCTCAAACTTGTATGACGATTTGCACAATTCCCTCAATTATTTGACCAATATTTTGAGTTAATATCTCCCACTATTGCAATAACTATAAAGGATATACGCTAATGGCTTTTATCAACGCCTATTACAAATGCCGATGGGTTAATATTGGTGGCAAGATGGATATTCCGACTCTCAGATTTGAGACCAAAATGGGTTGAAAAGGCCATTGAAAGAGGGTTATTCGGCATGCTAACGGCAACCCCCTTTCCCGGTGATGACAAAATGATGGGTTTTGGTTATCATAGCAGACGACACAACCTGGCTCATGAAGCATTCAGGCATTCTCTTGCCAAAGACAAGAGCTAATATTTTCAACTACGGCTTATCGAGGGTCAGGGGAGTTGTAGAGGATGCCTACAATAGGTTCAGAAGTTTGCTCTCAGTTTTGAACCAAAAGCAAGATGCAGTGCACGCCATAGTTTTCGTTTGTGCTTGCCTTCACAACATCACGAGGGCCAGCTATTCTGGTGACCAGAATCTTCTAACGGACCAATAAAACGACCATCATGTTATTCCTGAAGCCTGGATAGACGCTGTCACTGTCGACAATGCTCTGTTTCTAGGCTGGTTGGCTTAAAATATTCCACCGAGTACAGTGTAGTAAGGATGTGCGGGTTATCTCTCTTCTCCCCGCTTCTAAATGTTCACTGTACTTCAAAATTAAAGTGACACATTTTCTACGAGTACATTGGAATCAAAACAATATCCCAGATACCTATATCACAGCATCCTTGTACAGTGCAGAATATAAGTGATATCTTAAACATGCAATCGAACTTCAATGCTCTCCAATCGACCGGGCGGAAGTACTGCAATCCACGGACATGGAATACATGTTCTATAAAGACAATCAGTCGGGGTGAAATATACCATCAATCGGAGTTAATACTATACTATCAATTAAATTGCAATCACTCATGGGAACAAGCGTAGTGGTTGATTGACTGATTATTTGTTTGTTTTACGTCCTGTCGAGAATTGTTCATTTAGACCTATGCTAAAGCGCTCAGGGTAGTAGCAATGAGGGTTCTTTAGCGTGCCAACGCCTGCCGTGACAGGGGACCTCCGCTTCTGGAAGATCCGGGAGCCTCACTTCTAAATGCCGAGCATTTTGCGAAGTAGCAATCACTACCTATTTTCACGTCTAAGGTTTGACGCAGCCATGTCACGAGCCGGAATCAAACTCACGTCCTGCCAGTCGGGACGCAAACTCTCTAACCGTAGCGAGATGCTATGATTTGAACATATTTATTGTTTATTGCCAAAAATTGACAAAAGGATTGGATACAAGTTCCAAAACTTAGATAACCCTCTCCTTTAAATAATGTACAAACATATGAGCCATACATTTACAAGTTACCAATTGAATATTCGTAAGCGTGAAACAGATCTATCATTTACATTTTATATTAGTATGCAATACAATCAACCGGAGTACATTTGTCTATGAAATCTAATGCTGAACTAGCTACATGTATCTTCAAAGTGTGACTTAATAAGAAGAATACAGGCTATAC